>JAOTRA010062581.1:0-15713 GCA_026260255.1 Pseudolaguvia tuberculata | reverse complement strand
GTGTGTGTGTGTGTGTGTGTGTGTGTGTGTGTGTGTGTGTGTGTGTGTGTGTGTGTGTGTGTGTGTGTTTTCGTTTTGGTTCATTGATTTAAAGTCAAGGTTTTGTATTTCATTTTGCTGTGCATAAGCTAAAAAAAGAGGAAAAGAAAAACCAAACACATAAAATGAAATATGCCGGCAATATACACAGACAAGAAAATGAATAATCAAGTCAAACTATAAACAGATTATGTTTAGTGTGACATGAGACAAAAAACAATCATTTATTCATCTTCTTACCTGTTAATTCCCTAATCCGGGCTCACGGGGGTCTGCTGCACCTATCCCAGAACAACCATTCACACACACATTCACTCCTATGGACAATTTAGAATGACCAATCTACCTAATATGCATGTTTTTGGACTGTGGGAGGAAACCCACGCAGAGAACATGCAAACTCTGCACAGAAGGATCCAGTTCTGGGATTCGAACCCAGGACCTTCTTGGTGTGAGGCAACTGTGCTATCCACAAGAAAGAAACATGTCAGTGCTAATTGGTAAGAAATCCAACACACAAAGTATATGTCTTATTGATTGTCTTGGGTATAAATCTTGGGTATAAAAAAAACTCTCCCCTTGACATGCTCATATGTAGACATATACATAAAGCCAAGCTGCATTACAAGCCAGTGGAATACAAAATCATGTTTCAAAAGAAAATACTGAACTGGAGTTAGCAACTCACATGAAACAGTGACTTAAAGCTCTTTATTCTCTTGAATTACACAATCAGTTTTTGTCATTAAGAAATAAACTTTGTGTGACATTTCATACAAGGTCTAGTTTCTTAACTACTTCCAAATGACTGCTTCTGAGTGAGGGAAAAAAATAAAGAAATCCATTCTGCTATCAATGATTATGAAGCGATTTACAACGCAATGAGGCAAATAAAGCAATTACCCTTTGGTAGAAGGGTTGCAGCTTAGTCTAATTTGATAAGTGGCGTTAAACTCACCACAAGACGGAGGTTTAGATATTCATTGAATTTCTGTCTGTATGCATATTTGTTCTGGTTTTATCAACTAAAAATAACAGAAAAGAAATTACAGCAAATATATAAAAGTTATTTTTGTGAGATGGTATCATTTCTAATGTTTCATTACTTTGGCACTTATTAGGATCAAAAGCTTTTCTATACTGGTGGGTGGGTAGCTGATGCATCTAACAAATCTTAGTCTTCAAAGAAGACACAAATCAGCAATCAGTTGACGTAAAATGCTAATTAACAGATAATTGACAGATATTCAATGTTGACTCAAAAAATGGAGAAAGACACCAATTCTCTCAAAAAATACATACTATTGTACACATTGTCATTATTACATTTTCTAGGGAAAAGTAGCAGTTGGGGTGACATGGTGGTATAGTGGTTAGCACGGTTGCAGGTTCGATTCCCGGGCCTGGTTTCTTTCTATGCTGAGTTTGCATGACCTCTGATGCTTGCTTGGGTCCTCTCCGGGTACTCGGGTTTCTTCCTATAGTCCAAAAACATGTACAGAGTGAATTATAAGTGTGTGGTTGTATGCCCTGCGATGGACATGGTACCTGTACAGGGTTTACCCCTGCATCTCCCCCTATGTGCGCTAAAATAGGCTCCATCAAACCTCTGAGAAGTCTTTTATTATTTCATCTTAAATTATATTCTTTGTCCATTTCACATGAGTATTGATACACAGTATTTATTTATATTCATAATTATTACATGTAAAATTTCCATTTATAGTATTTTAAATCCACAGCATATTTAAATTATTTCATTATTTGTTATAATGAACAAAAGGCCTTAATAAAGGTTACAGCTTGGTAAGGCCAGGATTTTAAAGTATGCCAAAGCTCCTGTGTGCAACGTAACCCTCAAAATGTGTTATGGTTTGAGTGGAAGACCTTGGGTTTTCTGCACCAAGCCCTTTCCTCTACACCACTGAATACCTTTGGTATTAAATGAAGCTCCTTAGCCCTGGTTATTTGAAAATTGAAGATAAATGCCAGTGTAGGGCGGTGAACTGGGCTCCGCCCCTCGCGTGGCATCAGCAGACGAGGCTCCGCCCCCTCACGCTGCCCGGCCGTCATAACATTACGGACATGTTTGGAGTCATCGTCCTGGCAACTAGGTTACCAGGGCAATGACGCAATATTTAAGGTGTGGGTGATTTGTAGTTGTACGGCGGTAGTCTAGCTCGTGTGTTTACTTTGGAACTTTAAACCTTTGGACCTTGTGGATATTTGTGTGTTCCCGTTCAGTTTTTCTTTGTCTTCCTGTTTTGTTTGTCGTTGTTACTTGTTTCACTGTATATATACATCAACCTGCACTTCTAATAATAAATCCTTTCTCTTCACTGCATCATGGATCCGGCTCTCTTCTCCGCACTCACCGCGTCGTTACAGAATCACCCACCAACTACGGATCCAGCGGGAAGAAACAAGATGACGTATTTATTTTTAAAACCGTTTAGCCCTGACTTTTTGTCAGCGCATCTAGCATTGCTAGCCTTAGCGTTCAATGCTACTGAGGCTAACATG
This sequence comes from Pseudolaguvia tuberculata, assembly GCA_026260255.1. Classification (NCBI taxonomy): domain Eukaryota; kingdom Metazoa; phylum Chordata; class Actinopteri; order Siluriformes; family Sisoridae; genus Pseudolaguvia; species Pseudolaguvia tuberculata. The sequence continues at coordinate 13,151 of JAOTRA010062581.1, read as the reverse complement.
CTAGTCGCCGCTATCCAGCTTCACTCTCTAGTCATCCGAGCACTCACCGAAACGGAGGCCCCCGAATAAATTCAACAGCAAGCAGGAACAGTGTCTGCCATTCATCGCGCAGTGTCGCCACTACTTTTTGCTCCCACATCTGTTCCCATCAGAAAGGACTAAATGTGGGGTTTTTTTTGCTTTTGTTGGGCGATGAGGCTTTACTGGCAATAGCATTGGTATGGGATTTTTACTGGCTACAAACCGTAGATATTAATCATTTTGTTCACTGGATTTCGGAGGCCTTTTCCGGACCTCTTGAGCCCTCTGTGTCTTCACCGGAGCCCTCTGTGTCTTCACCGGAGCCCTCTTCTTCGTCATATTCGTCTTCATCTGAGTCTTCGGCTGCATCTGAGCCCTCAACTGCGTCAGCCCCAGAGCTTTTGTCGTTATTTTCTTTTGAGTCCCTCTCTGTCCCTCCAGGGTCTCCTTCTGTCTCCTCAGTGTCTCCTTCGGTCCCTCTGGTCCCCTCTAGGGAATAGGGACCTGCATTGCATCCTTAAGGAGGCCTGAAGGCCTCGCCCTGGTCACACCCCACTCCGCCTATGGAGCGTACAGGGTCCTGGACCCTCTGCTATCCCGTTCGCACAGGGGGCAGACTGCAGGGTGTTTGGGGGTTTTTTGTTGTTTTTTTTCTTTTTGTTTTTTGTTTGTCCTTGGGGCTGCGCCTTGGAGGACTCCAGGAGGTGTCCTCTAGAGGGGGGGTTATGTAAGGCTGCAAACTGGGCCCCTCGCATGGCGTCAGCAGACGAGGCTCCGCCCCCCCCACGCTGCCTGGCCGTCATAACATTACAAACATGTTTGGTGTTGTCATCCTGGCAACTAGGTTACCAGGGCAATGACGCAATATTTAAAGTGACGCACCGGTGTGGGTGATTGTACTTGTATGGCGGTAGTCTAGCTTGTGTGTTTACTTTGGAACTTTGGACCTTTGGACCTTGTGGATGTTTGTGTGTTCCCGTTCAGTGTTTCTTTGTCTTCCTGTTTTGTTTGTCGTTGTTACTTCTTTCACTGTATATATACATCAACCTGCACTTTTAATAATAAATCCTCTTTCTTCACTGCATCATGGATCCGGCTCTCTTCTCCACACTCACAGCGTCGTTACAGCCAGCTACACATCTGCATCAGATTTGTTCCTATAGTTATGATATAAAATCACATTGGCCTGTAGGATTTTCAGAATATTTATTAACAAGTGCTCTGAAATACATACACAAACCTTTTTATACTATACATTTAAGGTTCCAATCCAGGAGTCCAAATCTTTTAAAATGGGGTCAGCTTATTGTCAGCTACATTTGCAATGAAAATTGCAAGGACCTATATTAAGTCCACAATACAACTAGCATTACAGGAAATATCAAAAACAGGTTGGCAAGTAATCAAAGAGCAAGTGTGAAGGATGAAAACTGATTCTGCCAACCCTTTCACTCAAGTTTAAGTTTAGCTAGATTTATTATCATGCCAAACATATAAAGCAGGTGTAATAAACAGTACATGTTTCTCCAATACCCCATGGTGCTATAAAAACAAGAAATAATTACAGACGATAGCAAAGTGTCATAAAGCAGATCAAGAGACATGAAGCCAGACATGAATAAGTATAAATGAGAATTTACTAAAACAAAACACATGCTACCACACATGCTACCATAAAACAGGTGCAGAGACCAAAACGGGTGTACAAAAAACATGCGGAAAACAATAAATAAATAGAAAACCTAAATGAGCGTTAAAGCCCATAGATCTGAAAATGTATAGAAATATGTGGATAAACACCATGAACGAGACACGGGGGTTAAAACAACACGATGAACCGAAACCGTTGCTGGCATTTAAAGGCCGCGCAATTACCGCACAGCAATGGCGCTCAGCTGTGCGCATTGCCAGCACAATGGCAGACGCAAAGTCCCAAACCAGAAGTGGAGGGATAGTGACCGTGACAGAGGGGAGGCATGACGCAGAGTCAAATAAACAAAGAAAATAAAAGTGCATGAGTGCAACCTAATACCCGAGTTCAAGTAGACAGCACAGGCATTAATCTCGACATCTAGACAGTACAAAAACAGACAGTACAAAAGCATATAGATACATGGATGTTCAAATAAGAATCAAGAGCGCATTTAAAGTGATGCAGAATGTAAGTCTTATATTGTGCTGTGAATCTGTTGTATGCATGTGAGCGTTTGTGTGTTGAAGTATTTCAGAGGGCTGCATTTCTTCAGAAAGAGGGTGTAGAGTGGTTAACCACCCTCTCTAAAGGACGCCACCTGGCGTCCTCCAAGGCACAGCCCAAGAAAACCATATTAAAAAAAAGGAAAAAAACTCTAAAAGGAAAAACTGAAATACAAAACCAGAATACACAGACAGGGGAGACATAGCAGAAAATAGTAGGTAAAATCGGTCAGGGCACCCGGAAGCAACAATGACAGAGTAGGCGACAAACAAAAATAACTGAAACAGGGAGAAAGCCAGGGAACACCAAAGAGACAAAAACCAAAGTAAAAAGGGAAGACCTGGGAAGAAGGCACACGTACGCAACAGAGGAAAGAGCAGCAGGGAGGGAGAAACACAGATTGGGGCCAAACGAGGGACCTAGGAAAGAGAGAGAGAGTCAGGAAGAATGGAAGAACACAGATAATGCAAGGGCAAAGCACAGTAACAAACATGACGGCATCAAGGCGAGAGGCATTATAAACATGCAACAATACAAAAACATAAACATAAACAAGTGCAGGATCGGTGACTGTCCAAGACCAAAGCGATACTGAGGACCCTATAGGCGGGACCAAAGAGGACGCTATAGGCGGGACCAAAGCGGACGCTATATGTGGGACCGAATAGACCTCGGTAGGAGACTCGCAGGGGACCAAAGGGAACTCAATGGGGAACTCTCGAGGGACCAAAGAGAACTCAATGGGGGACTCGGAAGGTAACGAGTGGGACTCGGAAGATAACGAGAGGGACTCGGAAGGGACTGAAGGCGACCCAGGAGGGACCGAGAGGGACCCTGGAGGGACCAAACGGGACTCTGAAGGTACCAAAGGGGACGACAAAAGCTCAGGTGCGGGCGCAGACAGAAGTTCAGGTGCGGGCACAGACGAGGACTCAGATGCGGACACAGACGAGGACGCAGATGCAGGCGCAGACGAGGGCTCAGATGCGGGCGCAGACGTGGGCTCATATGCGGACGCAGACGAGGGCTCAGATGCGGACGCAGACGAGGGACCCTGGTGCAGACGCAGAGGGCTCTGATGCAGACGCAGAGGGCTCTGATGCGGACGCAGAGGGCTCTGAAGCATACGCCAGGCCCGATAGGTCCTGAAAACACCTCCGAAAAACAATGCAGGAATTGCTTAATGTCCACAGGTTGCCACCAGTATAAAAAGACCAAACAGGACTCTGAAGGTATCAAAGGGGACGACAAAAGTTCAGGTGCAGGCGCAGACAAAAGCTCAGGTGCGGGCGCAGAAAAAAGTTCAGGTGCGGGCACAGACGAGGGCTCAGATGCGGATGCAGACAAGGGCTCAGATGCGGACGCAGACGAGGGCTCAGATGCAGACGCACACAAGGAACCCTGGTGCAGACGCAGAGGGCTCTGATGCAGACGCAGAGGGCTCTGATGTGGACGCAGAGGGCTCTGAAGCATACGCCAGGCCCGATAGGTCCTGAAAAGACCTCCAAAATCCAATGCAGGAAGTGCTTAATGTCCACAGGTTGCCGCCAGTATAAAAAGACCAAACGGGACTCTGAAGGTACCAAAGGGGACGACAAAAGTTCAGGTGCGGGCGCAGACAAAAGCTCAGGTGCGGAAGCAGACAAAAGTTCAGGTGCGGGAACAGACAAGAGTTCAGATGCGAACACAGACGAGGGCTCAGATGCGGACGCAGACAAGGGTTCAGATGCGAACGCAGACGAGGGCTCAGATGCGGACGCAGACAAGGGACCCTGGTGCAGACGCAGAGGGCTCTGATGCAGACACAGAGGGCTCTGATGCGGACGCAGAGGGCTCTGAAGCATACCCGATAGGTCCTGAAAAGACCTATCCGAGGGAAACTGACGAGCATGTGAAAAATATCGGCAACACTGAGCGATGACAAAGTTCTTGCTTGCCATTGAATTTTTTAGGAGGTTTGAGGTGCTTAACCGCAGGTATCGGCACTAGCACGCGGGCTAGGAGGTTAGCTTGTCCAGTTGACCACCTATGTGTTCAGCCGGTTAGTGGTGACTAGAAGGTTAGCCTCCATCACATTAAATGCTAGCGCTAGCTTGGCTAGACGTGCCAACAAAAACTACAGACTAAACGGTTTAAGTAAATAATCATTCACCTTATTACTTCCCGCTGGATCTGTGGAAGGTGGGTTATTTTGTTCCAAAGTATCTCATAAGCTTAGAATCATGCCGTACTTACAATAACCTACGACGCTCTTACCGGCGCATCGCCTTAAATATTATGTCATCGCACTGGCAACCTAGGTGGCGTTTCGTCCGCTTATGCCGTGCGAGGGGCGCCGCCCAGCCAGCCACCCAGCCACCTTACAGTTGAACAACTAGAAACTTGTATTAGACAAGAATTGGACAACATTCCTATTCCTAAACTTGAGCAACTTGTCTCCTCGGTTCCCAGACGTTTTCAAACATATGAACAGAACAATTTTCCACTTTTTTTTTATTTCGCCACAGTTCGTTTTTAAATAAGTTTTGGCCCAAAGAAAACACCTGACCTTCAGGATCATGTTTAGATATGGCTTCTTTTTGAACCTATAAAGTTATAGCCGGCAACGGCGAATGGCAAAGTGGATTGTGTTCACCGACAATGTTTTCTGGAAGTATTCCTGTGCCCATGTTGTGATTTCCATTACAGTAGCATTCTTGTATGTGATTTTATTATTTGTCATTGCATTCAAAAAGTCTCACTTTCAACATTTGATATGTTATCTGTATTTTATTCTGAATAATATATTGAAATATTGAAACTTCTTTGCATTCTGTTTTTATTCACAATTTGTACAGTGTCCCAACTCTTTTTGGAATCAGGTTTGCAATTTATTTCAATAAAAATTTTTGTCGTGATTTTTACAGTTGTCATTGTCATAGCTTTACAAAATTAAATATAGTCATGAAAAGTGAATGAAATAGAAATCGGTTTTCTATGGTGAGCAAAAACTGTCTGAGATGGTAATATTGGGTGAATAGATAACATAAATTATGGAGTCACATTGTGTGTGTAAGCAAATGTAGTCAGAAGTCAGAAAACAGCTGGAGTGTCTTCATGGTAGAGTGGAAGTGTCCCTAGTCACAATGGCTATGTGACAATCATCAACAGGAGGCAGATCAGGGAGGAAGAGGAGGAACTGACAGACATGTGATATACAAAGTCACAATAGGATGAATTTGGGATTGGATAATGTTTAACTCTAATGATGTTAAACAAGTAAAATGCTGACACTTTCCACCCATTCTGCATATGAAGAATCTTCTCTCCTGTGGCCCCATAGGATAGTGTATAGTACATCTAATGCCTAATTCAAAATCTGGGTGGGAGTAGCAGTTATCTTTGTTTGTATTATTTACACAAAAAGGCAGCTGAGAAACAATGCACTTTAAGACATTAAACCCAAAAAAAGCTGATAGATTAAACAAATTTGCACATCAAAATTTTCTTTATGTAACACATTACATACACACAGGTGCTCACCAAGCAATTTTCGGACATTTCGGAAAAATGATTTTTGTTACCTAACAGATCTCCGGGCCTTTAAAGTGGGGCACTAAAAATGAATCCTCCCCCAGGCAGAACCGTGGCATACACGGTAGTAATTTAAAGTTACATAACAGTTAAGAATATAAAATGATATAAATATTGTCCATTTTATTTGTCACATACATGATTATAGAACAAAGTAGTACATCATCTAGTACATGTATTTCTTATATATCTTATTTAGTAAAATGCATATCCTACCTGACAGCACAGGGTCAGTTATAATACAGCACTCCTGGAGCAGGAAAGTTTAAGGGTCTTGTGTCTTGCCCAAAGACCCAAGAGTGGTAGACTTGATGGTGGTGGAGCTTGAACTTAGCACCGTTCAAGACACCACTGCCCCTTATTAATACACATGTATCACAGTGCTTAATCATTAAATACGTCTAGTTTTAAATGTGACTTCTTATTTAGAACAACAATTTTTAACTGCAGGTATAATAGCTAAAAGTAGACTTGTTTTGAGTAAACCGTTTGTACGGTGATTCAAACACCAAAAAACATATGGAAAGGGAAAATTCTGAGAAGAAAAAAAATCTAAACAAGCATAACTAATCGGATACTTCCACTCCATTATGCTTGCGTCATTTATTTTCTACTGGTTGCTAAGTTACATTTATGGTATTTGGTAGACATTTTTATCCGGACTGGCATTTATTTTATTTTTAAAACCGAGTAATTGGGGATTCTGGCCTAGGTCAGGCGCCCAGCTTGGTGGAGCTACAAATCAAAACCACCCTCTTCCAGTTAGCAGTCAAACACCTGTCTGTCACTTAACTGTAAAGTGCAGAAAAAGGCAAATAGACTAATTTATACAGCATAATTTTGTTTCTAACTTTTATTCTTTTTTTAAACTTCAAGCGCAATTTAAGTGCATCGCTATTTAGTTTGTTGAAGGTTATTGTTAAAGATGATTATAGGTGTAACTGAAAAGGTAACACTCACAGTGCTGCCCAGAACACTAACGCCTTCTTGGTTACTACCACTATCTTGAAGGATTTGTTGGTAAAATAGGTATAGTTATTTATGTATTAAATAAGATATACAGTACGGATTAATATAAAACCTGATAAATAATAGTAGTCAGAAATTATAAAAAATTTACTTAATTCACCCATGTATTACATTTTTATTCTATTAATTTTTATTTGTATAGTGTTTTTAAAATAGTCATTGCCTCAAAGCAGCTTTACAGAGTGAATGATAAACAGATGAATGATGAGTTTGTCCCTGATGAGCAAGCTGGTGGCAAGGAAAAACTCCATCGAGTGGGATTAGGAAGAAACCTTGAGAGGAACCAGACTCAACAGGGAACCCACTCTCATTTGGGTTGAATAGAAATTAATTTACAAGTGTGTATGTGTGAGTGAAAACAGTTTTGTTGGCTGGAAATAGGGTGATGGCCGAAGTCATCGCGGGAATGTAATGATCTAAGCTGATTTACAACAATCCAGATCCAGCACAGTGGAGTGGAGTATCCCTCGACAGAAGGTGAGTGTGGAGGACAGCATTCAAACAGCATCAGATCACAATAATACTCAATATCTATGAGTCCCCCTCTATCTGCTCTTTTGTCTAAAGACGACTTACACTGAAATGCCTGATTAAATAAATGGGTCTTTAATCTAGACTGAGCCTGATTCTTGGATATATATATATATATGAAAACGCTCTGCCCCCTGCTGTAACTTTATTTTCTTGTGGCACTGACAGACAGCCTGCACCCGTTGAACGAAGTGGGCGTTGCGGAACATAGGGCACCACAAGCTCATTGAGGTGCGAGACCATTTAGTGCTTTAGAGGTTAAAAGTAGTATTTTATAATCAATACAGAATCTCACCGGGAGCCAATGCAATGTGGATAGAACAGTGGTGATGTGTTCGCATCTCCTGGTCCTAGTAAGGACTCTTGTTGTTGCGTTCTTAAAGTTTATATATAAACTTTGCTGAACATCCAGAAAGCAGAGCGCTACAACAATCCAGCCTGGACGTGATCAAGGCATCGATTAATTTTTAATGTAGTAGCAGAATATTTCAAATTTTAGCGATATTCCTAAGGTGGAAGAATGATATTTTAGTAATATTATCTATATGGGCATTTAATAAATGATTAGAATCTTTCATTTCAAGTATTTGACTGTTGATGCTACAGACAGACTGTCTAATCAGAAAACTTATCTCTGGCTACCTGTGTTCCTAGTATTTAAATCCTAGGAATTAGCAGCAGGAAGTTGCTTAACATCCAACACACACCAAACTTAACCCAATAACATAGCCACAGAGACCTATAAAGAGTAATTAAGAATGGTCTTATACTTACACAATGATATGTGGCTAGCATTTTTAACGCTGATTACCTTAAATCACTTGCTCCAACATTGTGTCAAATGATGAAACATTTTGGGAGCCTGTTATGCCTCTGTTGTATGTTAGTCGAGTAGAATTTGCATAATCGTTCATACTCTATTTTCAAAATTTAAAAAAGCTTAAACAAACACTTCAATTTAAAGCATTTTTCACACCTGCCTTAAACTTTTGCACAGTACTGTATACTCTAGCTTTGGATTGGCGGCAGCCCCCCTTCCCGATAGCATTCAGGCGGAGATATGACGGCAGCCGCGGTAAGTGCTGGAAGTTTGTGCCGGGGTGCCCAGCATTAATTAAATCGCAGCCACGCGCTTATACCACGCCCAGGAGCAAATGCGGGCTGGTGTATTTGTGTTTAACAGTGAAGGCATTAGACTGGGTAGCTCCAGCCTAGGTCGAGGAGCGTCTGCCTGGTCCGGAGGTGGTCGGAGAGCGTGCGCCTGGTCCAGAGGTGGTCTGGGAGCATCCGCCTGGTCCAAAGGTGGTCTGGGAGCATCGTTTTGCTCCTTAGGAGACCTGGGGGCCTCATTCTGCTCCTGTCGAGGAGGCTTGGGGGCCTCGTTCTGTTCCTGTCGAGGAGGCCTGGAGACCTCGTTCTGTTCCTGTCATGGAGGCTAGGGGACCTCGTTCTGTTCCTGTCATGGAGGCTAGAGGGCCTAGTTTTGTTTCTGTCACAGAGGCTAGGAGGCCTTGTTCTGATCCTGTCATGGAGGCTAGGAAGCCTCACCTCGAACCTACCTTTCCTTTTCCTCTCATTGTTTGAGTAATTTTTGTTTTGCTTATAGCCTCAGCCTCAGGTTTTTTTGTTCAGTGGTGTGTTTTGTCTCTTCCAATCTGCCCTTCTCGTCCTACTTTTGTCCTCGTTCTCTTCTCCCTCTCTCATACTGGTTCTCCTCTCGGTTCCTTCTCTCGTCCTGGTTCTCCTCTCGGTTCCCTCTCTCACCCTGGTTCCCCTCTCGGTTCCCTCTCTCATCCTCTTTTCTCGTTCCCTCTCTCGTCTTGGTCTGGCTCTCATCTCAGGTTTCCCCTTTCTCGTTTCAGGTTTCCTCTCTCGTCTTGTTCTGGTTCTCCTCTCGGTTTCCTCTTTCATCTTGTTTTGGTTCTTGTCTCGGTTCCCTCTCTTGTCTTGTTCTGGTTCTCATCTCGGTTCCCTCTCTCTCTCTTGTTCAGGTTCCCTCTCTCATCCTGGTTCTCCTCTTGGTTCGTTCTCTAGTCCTGGTTCTCCTCCTAGTTCCCTCGCTCGTCCTGGTTCTCCTTCTCATTCCCTCTCTCATCCTCTCTCTCGTCCTCTTTCCTCGTTCTTTCTCTCGTCCCCTCACTCGTCTCGATCTGGCTCTCATCTCAGGTTCCCCCTTTCTCATTTCAGGTTACCTCTCTTGCCTCATTCTGGTTTTCGTCTCAGTTCCCCCTCTCGCCTCGTTCTTGTCTCCTTCTGGTTCTCCTCTCAGTTCCCTCTCTCATCCTGGTTCTTTTCTTCTAGGTGTGTTGGATCATTTTGCTTTTTCCCTTTTTCCCCCCGGTTTCATTTTAAGTTTTTTGATCTCGTCTGATCTCGTAAGTTTTTGGTCTGGTCTGTCAAGTCAAGTAGGTTTTTTATCTCATTTAGATAAGCCTGTATTTGGAAACAAAATCTTGATCTTGTGTTTATTTATTTATTTTTTTATTAAGAATAAAATGAACTATTTAAACCCGTCAATCCTGCATTTGGGTGTGTTCCTTATCCCCGATCCTGCTCCCCCCTCACTTTCTGACAGCTGGTGCATAAAGGCCAAGAAGCAGGCCCTGGACATGTCACGAGTTCCTTGTTCTCTTTCCTAAATATTAATTCTGTATTTCTAGTTATTGAAATGAGTAAAGTTAGATAATCAATAAATATGGCTATAAAATTGGCTACAATGTTTAATGAATAATATTTGTTTACTAAATAGTTTTCCATGTTATCTGCATATAAATTCTTTATCTTCATTGAGCTTTAGTTACGCATGAAGCTGTTGTTACCCTGAGATAATGGTTATTCCAGGTTCCTCCCACAGTCCCAGAATATGTGCATTAGATTAATTGGTAATTTTATATTTCCCATAGGAACCCAGCCAATAGGGTTGCACAAGCCAGTGCATTCGTAGTGCCAGTCCCAAGCTCAGATAAATGGAGAGGGTTGCAATAGGATGGGCATCCAGTGTAAAACTGTGCCAAATCAAATAATGCGGATCACAAATCAGAATCTCATTCCAGATCGGTCACGGCCCATGTTAACAACAACTGTCACATGTACTGTTAGCCGACAGGGTACCGGTGGAAATTGGGCTACTGAGAAGTATGTGAGGGTAGTGCAGGACATGTATGAGGACAGTGTGACAGCAGTGAGGTGTGCGGTAGGAATGTCGGACTGGTTCAAGCTGAAGGTGGGATTGCATCAAAGATCGGCTCTGAGCCCTTTTTTGTTTACAGTGGTGATGGACAGGTTGCCAGATGAGGTCAGACTGGAGTCTCCATGGACGATGATGTTTGCGGAAGTTATTGTGACTTGTGGTGAGGATAGGATGCAGGTTCAGAAGAATTTGAAAAGGTGGAGGTATGCTCTGGAGAGAAGAGGATTTAAAGTTAGCACAAGTAAGGCAATGGAGTGGTGAGGTTGCAGGGAGAAGTGGTACTGAAGGTGAAAGAGTTTACTTACCTGGGGTCAACAGTGCAAAGTAATGGAGCATGCGTTTGAGAAGTGAAGACAAGTGTTCAGGCAGGGTGGAGCGGGTGGAGAAGAATGGCAGGATTGATTTGTGATAGACGAGTTTCAGCAATAATGAAATGAAAAGTTTATAGGACTGTATTGAGACCAGCAATGTTTTAAGGTTTAGAGACAGTGGCGTTGTCAAAAAGACAGAAGGATGAGCTGGAGGTGGCAGAGTTGAAGATGCTGAGATTTTCATTGGACAGTATTAGAAATGAGTTCATTAGAGGGATGGCACATGTAGGATGTTTTTGAGACAAAGTGAGAGAGGCTAGATTGAGATGGTTTGGACATGTGCAGAGGAGGGGCATGCAGAATATTGGTAGGAGAATGAGGATGGAGGTACCGGGCAGGAAGATGACCGAAGAGGAGGTTTATGGACGTGTTGAACGAAGATATGTAGGTAGTTATTTTGAAAGAGGCAGATGTAGAGGACAGGGTAGTGTGGAGAAGAGCGATCCGCTGTGGCAATCACTAAATGGAGCAGGAAGAAGGGGAAAAAGATATTTCCCATAGGAGTCAGTGTCTGTGTGTGTGTGTTCACCTATGTGTAGCCCTGGATAGACTCCAGTATAGACCTCCATGACCTCAAATTAGGGAATAAGCAGGTTAGAAGATGAATAGATGGATGGATGAATTATTAAATATATGTTATCATAAACAATACTATGTGATGTCACCCAAATGAGGATGGGTTTCCCTATTTCAGCTTAGAAAGTTTTTGCCTACCACAGTTGCCTCTGGTTTGCTCATTCTTCATTGCTCATTTTACATTTTTTACTTTTGTTGCATTTTGTTTAAAGATGTGTCTGTTGTTAAACATGCTTTTTAAACAAAATTGAATTGATGTATAAACTATACAATTTTTAAATGCACATTAGTTTGATTAATCAATTATTAGTTGGACTAATCTTTAATCAAAAAACCCACAGCATTTTTTATACAAATTTTTATCCACATTAAAAAAATAGTTAAAAATGGTTTTCTATTGTTTGTTTCTGTATAAGAACATTAAAGTCAGGTTTGAAAATATATTGCATTCAGTACACAGTATTTCTCTATTATTTGGCATTGAATAGCTGACATTTAGCTGCAGCTTTTTCACCTGCTCTCAGCCTTGCAATTTTGCTCTGCTTTTTAACACCTGCTGTCTGTTTTCTGTTTTAATGTCTGTCATAACAAACAAGTAATTAGAATACCTCTGAATAATGGGAATTTGATTAATTGAATATGTTTACTACTATAAATGCACAGTCATACCTAACGTAAAGGATAAAATATGATGCAAAAAGGAAACACATACTTCACATTAACTTAGTCAGATAAACCTGCCTAAAACAAGCTATCACTAGCTGTTTAGAATATATTTATTCTAATAAATCATAATAGTCATAATAGATATATGACATAGTGTAAGAATTATGCCTTCGGAGGATCACCTGCAGAGGGTGCCCTCGCCCGAATGCTAGAAACACCTACTTCCTGTTCAGCCATTAGGGCGTAGACCTCCTATATAAGCAGGTGGAACTCAGAAGGCGTTGCGAAGTATTGTTGCCTTTGGCCTTACCGAGCGTTTTCTAGTTTCATGTTTTGGATTTCTCTTTGGACTTTGACCTTTGCTTATGTTTCTGGATTACTCTTCTGCCTGTCATTTTGGGATTTGTTTGCCTTCCCTTTCCCTTTCCCAAGTAAAACCAATATTGAACTCTGCAATATGGATTCAGCTACTAATTCTGTTATCAGCTCGTTATTTGGCGAGCATTCAGCCGGTGGAAATGGAGGAAATACGCGAAGCCAGCGCGCGCCAGTATCTCCCGCGGGACGCACCGCCTGGTAAGACGTTTGTGCAACCTGAATTTCGCCAATGGTTGATGGGGTGGGCTCACACTTCTTTGAGTACAGGACATCCCGGAGAGCGACGAACTCTTGATCTGCTTGCAGCACAGTATTGGTGGCAACGAATGTCTGAAGAGGTACGCACATATGTGAGATCATGCGCAGAGTGTGCCCAAGCCAAGACACTGCGTCACCTTCCTGAAGGGTTATTGCGCCACTTGCCTGTGCCGCAATGGCCTTGGTCCCATATTGCGCTGGACTTCGTTACAGATCTGCCGCCCTCCGACGGCAATACAACAGTCCTAACAGTGATTGACAGATTCTCAAAATTCTGCTGGTTGATCCCATTAAAAGGGCTACCTTCTGCCACCATGACTGCTAACCTGTTATTTCACAATGTTTTTAGAATCTACGGCCT
>JAOTRA010062542.1:0-15724 GCA_026260255.1 Pseudolaguvia tuberculata | reverse complement strand
TGAATGGTTGTTTGTCTATGTGTTGCCCTGAGATGGACTGGCGACCCGTCCAGGGTGTACCCCCGCCTCTCGCCCTACGTGCGCTGGGATAGGCCAAAGCAGACCCCCGTGACCCCAAATTCGAGAATAAGCGGGTAAGAAGATGAATAAATGAATGAATGAATAAAATAATTATAACAACACATTGGTAGGAGTTCTTTCTTAGCACAATTATCCACTAACAGTTTAAACTTTTAACACTTTAAAATTTTAACAATTTTGAACCGTTTAATGTTTAGAGCTTTCTATTTCTAATATTTTCCAACAGTTTTGTAGCGTTCTATTCTGTTTGCCGCTGCCGATGCATCCATATATAACACTGGAGTTGTGTATTGGTAACATACATATCACGTTACATACGGCACCATACAATATATTACAATATATTCCATAATGCTATAAATCCAAGACCATGGTTCTCAGTCGGAAAAGGATGGCGTGCCCCCTTCAGGTTGCTGTTGTGATCTTGCCTCAAGTGGAGGAGTTTAAGTATCTTGGGATCTTGTTCTGGAGTGATGGAAGAATGGAATGGGAGATTGACAGGAGGATTGGGTCATCTTCTGCAGTAATGTGGTGATGTACCAATCAGTGGTGGGGAAGAAGGAACTGAGCTGTAAAGCTTTGGGTCATAACCGAAAGGATTAGATCCCGGATACAGCTGGCCTGGCAACGCCTCAATGTTCCCCCAGAAGAGCTGGAGAAAGTCTCTGGGACTGCTGCCCCTGCGACCCAGTCCCGGATAAGCGGCCAGAAAATGATGATGATGATGATGATGATGATGATGATGATGATACATAATGCAATGCAATTCCTTCCAAAAATAAAACAACTATTTAAGAAGACAACAAATATAAAGCCAGATTTTAACAATCTTCTTTGCTTTTCAGACAACGTTTCAATTAAATATTCATATAAACATTTTAATATATTTTGATACTAGAGGTGAGAAAATCGAGACACTATTGGAGAAAAAGTATTGTGATTAGATAGATCTTATAGTGATGTTTTTCACAGCTGTATTCATTACAACTTTTTTATTTCTGTCAGACAAATAAGATTAAATAACATACTGGCTACAAAATATTTTGGGGAAAAATTGACACAGAATGTTGTTTAATTATATAATTTTTCAGAATCCAAAATAAACAACAATAAAAAAACTACACACAGAACATCACAGAATCCCTTATTAATATAGCGAAATAAAACAATTACTTTTAATTACATACCAATACCAAATACAAAAAAAAAAATTATTACAGTGCAGAATGTGACTATAATAATACTTTGATATGTTGACATGTTTGTGTCAATAACACATTTAATTAAGGAATTTGTCTCAGTGTCACAGAGAAAGACACTTAAAATGCATAGTTTGACCTAGAGTCCCAATTCTCTTTCTCTCCCTGAGTAAATGGTAGTAAATCAGTAACTTCCACATCCCTGTCTCAGGCCTTAGTACAGTATAGAGCTAAAGTGTGCTAGTTATTTGTCCATCTTCATGCTTTTTTAAACCATTATATAATATGATACTAATGTCAACTAAGGTCTGTCAACTATACTGGCACTGTGTACCAGGACTCTATTATATAATGGTTACTATAGCAACACAGCCTTCTGTTGTTTACGTGGAAGACTGCATTTTGTTTTCATTTTTTTTACGTCCTCTGATTGTACCCGAATAGAATAAACAACAAACTGTCCTCTGATTGCATATAAAGCTTGAGGTCATAGATACACAACTTTTAGAATGTAACTTCACATTTGCTCATTAAGCCTGTCGCTTGGTGGCGATAATAAAAAGTTGGATGTTTCAATTAGTATTGCTGCTACTTAAATACAATAAAGCTCATCAGAACAAATGTTTTAGGAACACCTGTATTAACGTTGAATTAAAGTTAACACAATACATGCGTAGTGATTTTGATAGATTATTGCTTGCTATGTCTTTATGCAGAATATTAACAGTGCCTAGTATCTGACAAGCCATGTTTCGGTGGCTGTTTGGAGTCTCATTTTTATCGGTAACCTGTTTTCTATCCTGAAAGGAAGTAAAAAATACATTTTTAAAAAACCCAATGCTATCAAGTTGTTCAATTGGCTGATGGTGGTATTGGTAACCTGGTAATCAACAAGGCAAGGATAATGGCGCAGAAACAGACGATAAGAAAACATGATGTTTGATGTTTATTTGGTGTAACCAACAAATCAAACATAACGGGGGAAGGACTTTGGTTAGTAACTAACAAACTAGTAATTAATGTCCTAGCGGTTCATACGCACCTCTTTGCAGCATGTTGTTTAAAGTTCCAAGAATCACCATCAGCAGAATTCAGTTCAGTCACATGGGTTTAATATTCATCCGCTGCAAAATTTGGTGGTGCAGTCGCTGGACTGCTAAATGGAAGACCTGGGTTTGATTCTAAACATCACCAAGTTGCCACTGCTGAGCCTCTGAGCAAGACCTTTCACCACTAATTTCTTAGTAGTATAGAAGAGATAAATGTTAGTCACCCAAATGCCATGTGCTGTACATGTGATGTAAGGTAAATGTAATTTATTCGGCTAATATCTTTCATCCTGCTTTTATTTTCATTCACCCTTTTTCACACAGCACAAGAGAGTGTAAAAACACATTTCCCATTTCTAACACTCATTTCTGTTCTTTTCTTCAAAAATGCATCGGAAACCATAGTACATGAAATGATGCGAGGAGACCATGAAAACTCCACACAGAAAGACCCTAGACAGCCCTACCCATATCAAATATTATTTTTTACTATCTCTAATTTACACTGTTCATTTATTTTCTTTCATCTTATTCCCTAATTCGGGGTCATGGGGATCTGCTGGTGCCTATCCCAGCACACATAGGCTGGGCTACACACTGGACGGGTCGCCAGTCCATCGCAGGGCAACACATAGACAAACAACCACTCACACACACACATTCACTCCTATGGACAATTTACAATCACTAATCAACCTAATCTGCATGTTTTTGGACTGGGAGGAAACCAGAGTACCCAGAGGAAACCCACGCAAGCGCGGGGAGAACATGCAAACTCCGAACAGAAAGATTCCTGGCTCGGGATTCGAACCCGTGACCTTATTGTTGCGAGGCGACCATGCTAACCACTATGCCACTGCGCCGCTCTGATTTACACCGTTTAAAATGTAATGTAGAGGATGGGAGGAAAGTTCTCTAGGAGCAGAAGTATTTCATTATTTCTGTTCATATACATTATTTAGGAAGGAGTCATGGAGCTTGAGTATTAATACACTTTATTTATGTGCAGCTTTTGAAATTTAGGCACAAAATCTATTTTATAATATACCACTCATTTGTCTAAGAGAATCACCCTCTGACATGGCATGACATGTGTATGGGAACAGAAATTACATCTTTATTGGGGGCCATTTAATGCATGTGCATCAAACTAGCTTTTATCAACCATAGTCAGTTGGAATATTAATAGCTTTCGGTGACCGTGGTAATATATTTTGCTCATTTACTGTGTTTAGAGACAAGCACTTAAGTGTCCATCTACTGTAATGTTGTCGCCTACTAATAAAATCTAGCAAACCGAGTGCCGAAGAAATTAGAATGTATTTGACGCTGATAAATTTGGTTTGCACCCCATCGGTTCCCAATCTCCTGCACAATCCTGATGGAGAGCCTCTGGCTCCCATTAGTATGTATGAATTTATTTTAAAAAGGTACCATGAGGACTATCACATTACCGTTTCATGCCCCAGAGGTTGTCGGATGGCTTCTTTGGGAGACATTAGCTCTTTTTGGTTTTCTCAACTGCTGTCCTGTCTCTCTCCCTCTCAATTACTGTCTCTCTCTCTCTCTCTCTCTCATTTTAGATGAATATAATTCTATTCACTCATCTCACTGAGCACAGAAAACAGTGGCCACTTGTTATCTAGGTTCATGCTTACGCTACTGTTTATGTTGATTGACCAAAGTCCACGAATTTTTACGAGCAGCCAAGTACAGTGATGGATATTCAGGTTCAGTAGCTTAGTTTCTTTATCACCAGAATTTCTGTGACTGAATCTGTACGTTTCTGTTGCTGGGACTGTCACTAGGCTGCTGTCGCATCTCAAGCCAGGTTAGAAGATAAATGAATTTTTAAGTGAAGCATTAGTTAAAAGCAACCAGTGTGTCTAAAGGAGAGGAGAAAGAGTAGAGGTAAAGTAATGTGTGACTGGTGTGTGCTAAACGAACAGGTTGGAAGGGTAGAAACGTAAAAAAAAAAAAAAGACTCAAGTAACGGTTAAAATATTAATGTTTAAAGTTATCTGAGTAAGAAGAATAAAGTATGGAATGAAAAGAGTGAGTTACTCGTTACTTTGGTTCTGATTAAATAATGGGAAACTGTATAAGAAGGATGGAGAAGATTTGATAGAAATTACAGTAAAGTTCAAGTGCCTACAGGTGCAGAGTCCCTTTGAAATATCCATTATCATAAATTGTACTGCAAATCTTTTTCTGGAATTCCTGTATATGTCAACTAGTTTTGGTGCTTGTAATGTAACTGTTCTTTTTCCCTCCTTGAAGTGAAAAATATGATTATTGAGAGTGAGATTATGGGTGGCCTGTCTCCACTAATTTGCCTGTTTTTCATCCTCTTTGGGTATTTTTTATTCCAAACTGAGCTTTACAAAATGCACATGTTTCACTGACTGACCTCAGACGGCTACAGCCTTTTGCAAGATTTATGATTTTATATGAAACATAAATGTTGCATATATTAATTATTAAAACAATATTTTCATCATTAATATTGAATAGTACAAATGTAAAAGTGAAAAAATCCTTAAAAGTATCTTTTCCCCAAAAATCTACTCAAAGTAAATGTAATGAGAGACCCCTATTAGAATCCTCAGCTTGGGCTGTGTATTGTCGAGGACTTTGATGCATTGGTCATGCTACACTGTATCATGCAATACATTACAATGTATAAAATATTGATAAAAATACAACAACTGCAATATCCTTATTTTTCCACCATGCTTGCTTTTAAAACACTATGTATCGGTGACAACTATAGGAGCAACGACGGAAATGGTTTGGCACTTTATTTTATTTGATCTATTTTATGGATATTATTTTAGTTAAATAATAAACATTAATCAGTAACAGTTGACTGGGTTGCTCACGGAACAGTGCATGCAAAGAGGGAACTTTGTGACGTCCAAAGCTCAAAAGGAAAAAAAAGAAACCTATTCTACATTGTAGAAAAGATGATAGTCTTGCAATTCGAATGATACAAATTTCAGAGCGATATTTTCAGATATGATCAATGCTGCAAGTACCATCCGTGTCTTTTCAGATATCAACTGAACAATTGCAACAACGTCACATATAAAGCCAATATTCCATAAAATCTTATCAAAAATGGAGTAATCAAAATAAATTGCCAGTGAACTGTTTTTAAGAGGTTCTTTTTAAATACGTGAGAACATACAACAATAGCCAATGTGCACTCGAGATGTTGAACTATGACACCCTTATTGAAATTAATTTCGATTCATATCGATTCATTTGATAGCCAATGAACAACTAAAAGTTCTAAAAGATTAGTGTGTTCGCTTTAGAACATAATAAGCCCCTAACCTGGCTTATTATGTGGCATCCATAAAAAAAAAAAGCAAGAATAAAATGATCTATCCATTATAGACAAACAGACAGATGTAATATGACAGCACAAGTCTTAGTTCATCTTCCACCTTTATCTTCCAAATATCGATTCTGCTATTTATTTTTTTACTGAGTTCTCCCCACACTTGTGTGTTTTTTCTCTAAGTACTGCAGTTTCCTGCAACATTCCACAAATATATACGTCAGGTTTATTAGTGATTCTAAATTACTCAAAATTGTGACTTCAAAAACAGCACTCAGTTTATTTTAGGAATGTCTGTTAGGCATGCCTTGCGATGGACTGACGACCCGTCCAGGGTGTACCCATGCCTCTTGCCCTATGTGCGCTGGGTTGGGCACTGGCAGGCCCCTGTGACCCCGAATTAGGGAATAAACAGGTAAGAAGATGAATAAATGAATGTTATAGGCATTATAGCTATTTTCTATAAGCATGTTCTCTATACTAGAGGTTTGAATATTGTGGGGGCTTTTTAAATATTGAATATTTAAAATGCCCTTCACCAAACACTTCCAGCACGAGACATATTGTGTTATGGTTGAGATAGAAGAACTCGAGTGCCCTGACACAACGTTAATGGCACAGCTTGTTAATAGCTACTATTGTGGCTGAATGAACAAATCCCCACAGTCATGCGCTACGATTTAGTGATAGACTTTTTCAGAAAAGTGAGGATTGTTATAAGGAGTAAGTGTGACACTAAATCTTAAATAGAACGTTCAAATAATACACATGGTGAGCTCAGATGCTCTAATAGTTTTATGTAAATTGTATGTTATTGTGTTATTTAACTTTAAATCCCTCTCCAAACACCATCCCAGCGCCATGGGTATTTTTACAGACCATATTATCTCATAAAGGCTGCATTATTGTTAGAATAAATTGTAGTCGAACGGGTCGTGCTGTGAAGAGACTAAGCTGTAGAGGAGAGTGTGGTGTGTGATCTCTGTAAAGTAGATGGGCCCCATGGTTCGATTAATGCAACATAAATCCAGGCTAGTGTAGAGTAGGATTAGTTTGCAGCCATGGTAATTTCTCTTACAAATTAGATTCTGCCTCACATGTTCCCCAAAATTCTACCTCCTCCCCTTTGTCTTGTCCTTCTATCCTTTTTTCCTCCTTTTCACATTGTGCTTTTCATGCTAGCTCTTTTGTGTCAAATCAAGACATAGCCAGCTTTTTTTTTGTGTGCAAAAGCCTGTAACAGCATTAAGGACACTGGCAAAATAATAGAGTTGAAAGAGGAAAGAGAGAACCTTTTTATTTTCTGAAGCTCACCATGAAATAGTGAGCGGGAAGGCGGGTTCTAAGCACCGGGGCTTCAGCTCAAAGGCTCAGCCTCCTTATGAATAATTTAACAGATCATCCCTGCTGATTGGAGTCAGCCGGAGGAAGTGGTTTGGTGGGTGGGTTTGAGAGCTTGGAGCAAGCCTGGACAAGTAGTGGCTGAGGGAGCTTGTGTTTCTGAGTGTACAAGGAAAGAGGTGAATGTAGGGCAACACACTAATGTAGCTGGATGTGTGCGTGTCTGTGTGTGCTATCAGTTAGGAACCGTGCTTGTCCTGTCCTTGCACTGCTGCTGTGCCACTTCTGCTCTCAACAACGCTTCATCCCCCACTGAATTTACACAAGGGACATGTAACCTTTCCAACTAGGCTTTGTTTGTGTGTGTGCTTACGAGGAAGAGAGCGAGAGGAGGACAGGGAGGTAACAGCCTCCCTTACAAAGGATTCACTGATGCATTCCTGTTGGAAAATGAAGCTTCAGGTAAAAGCTATAAATGTTTTTTATAATTTTTTCTGTTACATCATGTGTATTTGTGCAGCATATTTGTGGTTTGTTTAACTGCTGGTGTTGCTGGAGACGAGTGTGTTGTTTCGGAACATTTCAGGAGAGTGTTGTGCCCGTGGTTGTTATGGTGAGGCCTGCTGGAGGATGATGAGGCTCTTGTGTGTTGGTGCGTTTTCTCATTTTCCTCACAGTGAAGCTCAATAAAGTATTACTGATCTTTTCCTGTAAGAGTCTGTGCCACACGATCACACCCGAATTCATCCACATGACCTCTACGGTCCAATTTCCTCCTTATATTTTCTTCAGTCATTTTGTGTATCTTGTTTAGAATAGCTATTTGTCTACGATCAGGTCAGGGTGGTTGGCCATAGTATGATGAAAGTCTGGTCCAGGGTTAAACTGAGATGGCTCCTTCAAAGTCTACACACTAATGTCAACACATCAGCCTTAGTATTTGTAGCTGAGCCTCAGTCAGTATAGTTCTTCACCCAATTCCCTTGATGAACTGCTTTTGGGATATGAGGGAATGATACATTTCTCAAAGCAAGCCTGAGCATATACAAGCCATTAGTTTGCTGTACACTTCCTTACAGGCCTGCCAAATATTCCATCTGAAATAGAGATGTAGATTCTTAGCGTCTGGCTAATCAGATATTTTATCAGGATCCTTTCATTTGATTTGGAGGCTTTGTCTGAAAAGCAGGGGGGAGGGGGCGGTAAGACTCAGATGATTGGTTACATAAATAAGGCAGTTTATCCAGCGGGTTGGAAGGAGGCAGGGAGAACAAGGAACATGTCTCAAAGACATCCCTCACTGAGGTCCATTTAATATCCAGACTTTTTAGTGGGGCACTAATTGACTCTGTGTTAAGGATGTACAAAATTTTAAAAGGTGGCTTTGTTGTTTTGGGGTTTTTTCACATCATAATAAGGTCATGTCTAAAGCCAGCATACCTTCATTATTCACAATTTATTATCAGATGTCTCAATGTTGACATGACTGATGTCTCTTCCTCTCTATACGACCATAAATACAGTGCAGCCCCTTCGTCTGTTCCTTATTAAAAGCGATGGACTGATTCTGAGCAATGAGTACAAAGCTCCCTGTGTGAACACTCTAATTAGGATTCATGGGCCCAAGTCAGTGAGGAGGAGATTAGGATCAGCTTATTATAAATGGAGTTACTACACTGTTGGTTGTACACGTAAGATTTTTTTTAAACAAATGTAATTACTTGACGTATCATATCAGATTATCCACATACATCACTTTCCTAAGCGGCTTGGATAACAGTCTGTGAATACAGGCATTACTGAATCGTTCGCACATTGCATCTCAATACCTCATACAGACACCGGTGAGTGCATACACATGGTAATGTCTTTTTTAACCGACAAATGTAGGGATGTATGAAAATATCGCTACAGCTAACTATCACGATATTTTTCATACTCAATTATTAACTATCAATATTCTAGTCTCATTACATATATTAATTAATTAATTCACTCATTCATCTTCTTGCCCGCTTATTCCCTAAGCCTGCTGGCGCCTATCCCAGCGCACATAGGGCAAGAGGCGGGGGTACACCAGTCCATCTCAGTCAATACATATATTTTTACTTAAATTATATTTACATTGATTTTTTTAATTAAAACCCTCAGTGTATTTCATATGACCTCTTCTTCCCCTCCTGTAATTGTTGCTGTCAATATATTGCAATATATCGTGACCCATGTATCATGATGTCTATCGTATCGTAAGGCTCTTGCCAATGCATAGCACACAGCCCAAGTAGAATGGAATTCCCAACAGCTAGGACCCACAGGTCTCATTTTACACTTGTTTAATCCTTAGGGGATGATAAGAGTGTCATCCAGGCATTCTGCAGGGCAGAAGAAATCTGCTGCTCGCCACTGCTTCCTGTTCCCACACACTGCTGTGACCGGGGGTTTGTGTCTCAGTGCTGCTGATCTGAGGATGATATTTCGCTCAACACTGGTGTTGTTAGCAGTCCTGCAGTTGCTGTGTAACAGTAGCCAACCTCAACTTTTGACTGACTGTGAACTCTTTTTCAATGCAGATATCACTCTATTGGAAAGAATTATTCTTGGCTTGTTTTTCATTCCTGTAAGTCTTAAGAAAAAAAAAAAGAGGAAATGTGAGATTGGGTTATTAAAACAGGAAAGATCTCTGTATCTTAACGGTTTCCTGTAAAATGTTTCATTTCACTACCCGTTCTTGTCTTCCCACAATGACCATGGCTTTTACACACTGCTCACCGAACGCAATACATCAGTTTACATTCCAAATCATAATAGCTAAGAAAGAGTGTTTGCTTGGTTCATGACATTTGTGTAGGTGTCTACAACAACCCTTTTTGGTAGGATTATAAAAGCATGTTGTACTGTAGATGCCTTATAGGCTGAAATTTACTCACTGTGAAAGCACATTAGAGAGCTTTTTTCATACAATCAAATCATAATCATCTTTACTAATAATTAAACTGTTTTTTAAAATACTATTCTAAAAAATTATATTTTTTATTTAGTCGATCTCCAAATCCGGGTTTGAATACCGGCAAGAGGTCTTTCTGTGCAAAGTTTGCATGTTTGTGTGTGTGTGTGTGTGTTTAGTTGTTTGTCTATTTGTGGCCCTGTGATGGACTGGCAACCTGTCCAGTGTGAAATAGGCTACACAAGGACAAACAGTGGCCATTTATTGAAAAACGTTTTACATATTCTTTATTGCCTCATTTTTTTTTACTATGCATGCAGGGTGTTGGTTCAGTGGTTAGCACCACATAACAAGAAGGTCCCGGGCTGGGGATCTTTCTGTGCAGAGTTTGCATGTTCTCCCTGCGCTTGCGTGGGTTTCTTCCAGGTACTTTCCTTCCACAGTTCAAAAACAAGCAGATTGGGTCAATTAATGATTCTAAATTGTCCATAGGAGTGAATGTGTGTGAATGGTTGTTTGTCTGTGTTGCCCTGCAATGGACTGGCGATCTGTACAGAGTGTACCCTTGCCTCTCGCCTTATGTGAGCTGGGTTAGGCTCCGGCGGACCCCTGTGTCCCTGAATTAGGGAATAAGCGGGTAAGATGTATGAATGAATTAATGTATGAACTATGCACGCATTTGTAAGGATGGTTGGGAATTCTTAACTAATTTCTGTATCCAGTACTGCTGTTACATCACCTGACAGAACAAAAAACTCAGACTACACAATGAACTAATTATTTCTATTTTTGTATAATTTGCATAGCTCACATCTATGGAGTTGTAGTTTGATGAAAGAAATACTTGGAAGAGAAACTTTTTGGCTAAATTCCCCCAAAGCACACAGATTCCTGGTTTATTTTTGCCTTTCTTCAAGTTTTTTTTGCAACAGCCGCTTTGACGATTCAAGGTGTTGTGGTGCAGTACAGCGCAGGCAATAGCATCCATCATAGACCCGCTGGCATGCTAATGACTTTCACACCCAATATATATAATAGGGCCGCACAGACAAATGTCTCACCTGTTGAGAACACTAACCTAACATATCAAAAAAATCCTTTTCCTCTGTGTGAGTAACATCTGTTTCCACCAAATGTCCTCTGCTCTTTCCTGTATGTGACATCTGGTGTATTCCCTGGTTTATAGTGTGAGAAACAAATGTCTGTAAAACTCCATATAAAAAAAACTTCAAGTTGGGCAGAATAGTGGTTTTCTCCAGGTACTCCGGGTTCTTGCCACAGATTCTATAGGAGTGTGTCTGTGTGGTTTTTCATCTGTGCGTGGTCCTGCAATGGACTACGACCAGTCCAGCAGGTTCCCCTGCCTTTCGCCTTAGTTGCGTAGGGATTCATTCATCTTCTTACCCGCTTTTTCCCTAATTTGGGGTCTGCTGGTGCCTATCCCAGCACAGATAGTGCGAGAGGCATGGTACACCCTGGGCAGGTCGCCAGTCCACCGCAGGGCACACATAGACAAACAAACACCCACACACACATTCACTCCTATGAGCAATTTAGTCTCAATAATCAACCTAATCTGCATGTTTTTGGACTGTGGGAGGAAACCAGAGTACTCTTAGGAAACCCATGCAAGTGCAGTCAGAACATACAGACTCCGCACTGAAAGATCCCCAGGCCCGGGATTCGAACCTGGAACCTTCTTGTTGTGAGGCGATCATGCTAACCACTATAACACCGCGCCGGCCCAAGTCAAACCAATGATACTGTAAACAACAAGACATGGCTACAAAAGGATAACCTGCGTTCAAATCAAGATCATATGTGGCCTGGTTTTAAACTTTTAATGTTGCCTTGCGAACGGTGTCAGTTTAAAAAGGATTGGTTTCATCAGATCATTTTACACAGGTCATAGAATTCCCTTAACATGTATCTGCTGTCAGCTTCGTCTCTGTATGGTCAGTGTGTCCGCTTTAACCAGCAGCTAGGGATCTGGATCAGTGAACAGAAAGCTTATACTTACCAATGACTGATCATGACTAACAGTGACTGGGAAATCACCGCTGTTTCACTTTAAGGTGATAAAAGGACAGGGTTCTTAATGTGTGAAACAGTAGAGTGTTTGCCAGATGATATTACAGTCATCTGTGGCCAGAAGGTTCTGTACCAAAAATATATATATTCATTCATTCATTCATTCATTCATTCATTCAGCCGACAGGCTATAGCAACCATACACCGACTCATGCAAGTAAAAATCACCACACCTGTTGCCCAGGAATCAACCCCGGGACCGTCTTGTTGCTAGCACTGTAATATAATATATTATTACTATATTATTATTACAACTACTACTATTACAATTATTGTTGCTTTTTAATTTGTTACTGTAAAAGACTTCAGTCAGTACTGTGTGTGTATCGTATGCGGTTCTTGCTGGCTGTTAATACACTGAAGTGGACTAATTGATGACACAGCAGGATAAGACAGTGAACAGCAGGCTGGGGTGGGAGGGGGGTGGTGGTTCAGACCTTGTCTCCTTAAAAAAACCCACTATTTCAATGCACTGCTAACAACTCCAGCTGTCCAGCTTCTGGTCACTAAAGATCTTGGACGACTTTCCTATAAAGAGAACTTTGGTAGAAGGATAGCTAAAAGCAAACATTTTCAGTGATTTTAGTATTTTTAGTTTAGTCAACTTTATCACGAGAGCTAAAAATTCCACACTGCCTCAGATGAACCATTTCTGAATCCAATATTAGCATCTACCATGTAAGCAGACATATCAGACTTTCACTTATAATTGTATATATATATATATATATATACATACACACACACACACACACACACACACACACACACACACACACAGAGCGATCAATGCTATATTCGCCCAGGATGCGATTGTGGCATTTCTCTTTTTTCCCCAGAGTAGATATAGGTCAGTTTTAAAAAAGGATCTAAGTATGTCGCAAAAAAAAAAGATTTAGTCACAGAATCAAGAATTGGACTTCAATACCTGGAATATAAATGAAATAAGTATCTTTAGTTTAGTCTTAAGAACTAATGCAGCATACAGTGTGTTAAAACTGTGGCATAATATTAAATAATAATATTATTATATGCATTTTTTATCTAGCTGTTTAGTATTATTTCTTATTGATTTGTGGCAGTTGGGAAAAGCTTCCTTTTTTTTGTTGTTGCTTGTTTTGTGCACATCATCTTGAACAGTTTGTATTTAGAACAAGGGGTAAATGTTGTATTATGAATCTATTAGCAGTTTCTTTAATTCGAGTTTAAATGGGGCAGTTGCTTATGTTCTTTTCTCCTTTTTTCTATTGATTGTTTATTCGTCATTCATTCATTCATTCATTCATTCATTCATTCATCTTATCCCAGTGCACATAGGGCGAGAGGCAGTGGTACACCCTAGGCAGGTTGCCAGTCTATCACAGGGCCTCACATAGATAAACACACACATTCACTCGCATGGGCAATTTAGAATCACCGAACAACCCAACCTACATGTTTTTGGACTGTGGGAGGAAACTGGAGTACCCGGAGGGTTGAACACGCTGGGAGATCATGCAAACTCCACACAGAAAGATGAAAGATCCCTTAACCCGGAAATCGAACCTGGGACCTTCTTGTTGTGAGGTGACCGTGCTAACCACCACACCACCACGCCGCCTCTTATTTGTCATAAGGACCACAATTATATTTTCTTATATAATTGCTTACAATGCACTCGTGCCAATGTTGAAGCTATGTCTATGTCCTATTGTCTGTTTAATGTGGCTACCTGTCCAGAGTGTTAGCCTGCCTTATGTGTGCAGGGAAAGGCTCAAGCAGACCTCCGTGACCCCTGATTAGGTAATAAGCGGGTTAGAAAATGAATGAATGTTTAAAGAAGAATTAAAGTAACATTCTTCTGATCAGCAGGCCAACACTTTATCCTCTGTGCTACCATTAACTCTGGATGGTGATAGCAGTGCATCCTAGTATTGTCTAGGTTGTCGATTGTCTGTCGGTCTTCTGTAACCCTCTGTGATTCCATAAAGTATTGAACGTGTAAATGAAAGTGTGCTAGTTCTCCCTGTCCTGTAGAATCTTTTAACAGCGAAAGAGCAAATCATTGAGGTGTGGTGAACAAACCCTCTTGCTTCCTCTTATCACTCTGCAGCCGGTTTCTGCATTCAAGCTGATAGCCAATTGCAGCAAACACTGGCTCACAAACATGTGAGAACAATTGCAATAAAGAGGAATTTAAGAAAGTTTTCTTACATCCTGCAGAACACCAAACACACTGCATTTAAAACATGTGACTGCTTTAAATGCTTTTATTTCCGAAGACAGCTGGGGCCTGGAAATGGGATTTACATTATCGAATTATTGCTCTATTTTTCATAATCTTTTTAGATGCCTCAAAAACTATTTTTGTATAGTGTTAGTCAGTGTGTTCGCGCGTGTGTGTGTGTGTGTGTGTGTGTGTGTGTGTGTGTGTGTGTGTGTGTGTGTTCACTCTCTTTTTCAGTCTCACTCTCTCTTTTACTTTCACTCTTTTTCAGTCTCGCTCTCTCTTTTACTCTCACTCTCTCACTCTCAATCTCGTTCAATTTCACTCTCTTTTACTATCTCTCTCTTTCAATTATCTTTTAAACTCACTCTTTTGCTCTCCCTCTCTCTTTTAATCTCACTCTTTCACTTTCTATCTTTCACTCTCCCTCTCTTTCAATCTCACCTCTTTTACTGTCAATCTCTTTAGATTTCACTCTCTTTTACTATCTCTCTCTTTCAATATCTTTTAAACTCACTCTTTTGCTCTCCCTCTCTCTTTTAATCTCACTCTTTCACTTTCTCTCTTACACTCTCCCTCTCTTTCACTCTTCTTCACTCTTTCAATTTCACTCTTACCCTTTCACTCTCTCTTTCAATCTCTCTCTCTCCTCATCTCTTATGCCTTTTCTCTCTTGCTGAACACATTTACACATGAATGCGGTTCTTAAAATGAGGTTAGGCCATGTCAGGGGATTGTAAAAGAACTGATTAGGAGAGCTAGAACACTGAGTTTTGCTGACTATCAGGCTGAAATTTTCCTTCGTCCGGAACAGAAGAGCAGCAGGGATTTAACACCCAGTCCTCCATCAATTCCATCTCTATGGTAACATGTATGGGCAGGAGCAGTGTGTACGATAATGGAAGAATTAATGCTAGGAAAAAAATGTCACTCTGTTGCTGTGCTGCGCTATGATGCACCCAGTTTTCCGTCCATCACACAGGAATCCTCACCCTGACTCTGAGCTTTCAGCTGAGCTACACATTATCTGTGTCAGGTTCTTTCAGTTTTAAATTATACAACTCGCTATGCTTATATCAGTTTTGTAAGATAGTGACGCACAATGTTGGTGTTTGGGGGTTGGGTGTCTATCCATGTTTATTATTATATATGCGTACATACGTATGCTTATCTGTAGGTGCTTATCTATTTCTGTGTTTGTCTGATGATTTACTAGGTACTCAGTAACTAGGTGTGTGTGCTGAAGCACAGTGTTGTATTTAAATGCACTTAAAACAACCAATGCCTCTCATTTTATTTTTTTGCCCCTTTGTGCGTTTGTCCATGTGTCTGAGGTCTGAGTCCATCTCATGTTTTTTAATGCACAATATGCTTTCTATTGTCCTTTAGTCTTCATGTGTGTGTGTGTGTGTGTGTGTGTGTGTGTGTGTGTGTGTGTGTGTGTGTGTGTGTGTGTGTGTGTGTGTG
>JAOTRA010062499.1:0-15732 GCA_026260255.1 Pseudolaguvia tuberculata | reverse complement strand
CACAGAAAGACCCCAGGCCCGGGAATCGAACCCGGGACCTTCTTGTTGTGAGGCGAGCGTGCTAACCACTACACCACTGTGCCGCCCCCTTATGGCTATCGTATATATACAGTATATCGGTCTGCATTTTACATTGTTTATTACTTTGTTATTAATCTGTTCCCTATACAGTTTTTATACTTTTTCTCATAGTCTATATTCTTTTAATAGAGACATTTACTTATTCTACAAATTAAACACTGAACACTGACTAAAGTGGCTTGTACTGCATCTACCTATATATTCTACAGCCAATAGTAATTGTAATCTGTACATACTTTAGAGCGGTGGAGCTATGTAGCTTCACTGAACCAGAGAGAGACAGATGTGGCTTCATCCCAATTCCTCCTCCTAGATGATCTGGAGTCATTTTGAAGAAGCGGAGATGGAGCTTACTGCTATGAGCGAGAACATACAATCTCCGCTGTACTTCTTACTGTACCACTCCCTGCTAAGGCCAAGATGCTCTGATGTTGTGCTGGTCAGAATTCAGGCTGTAGGCATTCTTACTTACTCAGAAAAGTGGAGAAAGAGCAAGCCTTACCCGCAAGGTGACTACATGCTATGAAATAGCAGATCTTTGTTAAATGGTGTTGAAAAGTCAGCTTTGACCCAGATACCTGCTCAATACCTGCCTGCAGCACAGACTTGACAAGTTGAACATAGTAGCCATCAATGTTTTTTGTTTTTTTCTTCAGTACCTGGAGTTGGTGCTGTAAGCTCTTTTTCCAGCCTCCCTTTGAGCTCTTTGTGCTTCTGTTCGCTCTAGAGCCAACTAAGAGTGTAGGAGACATTCGCACATTTTCAGTGAGACGTGAATGTTTATTCTTCAGGCCCTGCAACTGCTGCGCTACACTCAGGCTGAATTAAGGCAGTAGTTCTCTCCCTTCTACAGATTGGAAAATCATCGGTGTAAAAGTGGAAACTAATATCATGTTTACGAATCAAGTTCCCGAATAGCATATATAATGAAAAGTAGAGGACCAAACACCGAGGCCAGGAGAACATCATAATTAAGATGTAAGCACGTCGAGTAGTCGCCATTTAAATCTAAAAACTAATAGCGGTCTGTTAAATAGGACCTGAGCCAGGCAAGTGCTGTCCCTTCTTCTTCTAATCTATTTTTAGGAGAATGGTATGATCTATAGTGTCGAAAGCTGCACTAAGATCCAACAGAACTAGCAGAGAGACGCAATGCTGATCAGAGGCCAATAGTAGATCATTTACTACCTTAATAAGTGCCCTCATTGAAATATGTGGGCCATCAATGAGGGCACACATCAGTGAGCGGGTAATCGATGTGTTTCTATTATTAAACACAGGCTGGGACAGTTAATAATTTTTGCTATTTATACCGGCATACTGCTCACCCCTCCATCATTGTTAACATTTTTAACATATGTTTAGAATGGTACAAACACACTGTATGTTATATTTGTTATCTCTGTTATACATTTATTACATTTCTAAAAACATACATTTGTTTACGATAAATGATTGTGATTGATGTGATTGACTGATAAGGTGCAGATTGTGATTAGTTTGATTGACGGAGGTGCAATTTGTGACTGATGTGATTGACTAAAGAGGTGCAGATATATCTGGTTTTCTGGTTTCTTCTTCAAGACCGGGGGTCTTTCTGTGCGGAGTTTGCATGTTCTCACCGCGTTCGCCCGGTCTTTTTCTTTTTATTATTAAGTGCTTTGAGAATTTATCTTGAAGGTGCTATACAAAATAAAAATATTACTTTAATATTTATATTAAAATCTTTTTTTAAAAGTTTATACAAGAAAACATAAAATATAAATTGTCTTATCATCAGCATTTTTTTAATTTATCCAATCTTTTTTTTATTATTTGTACCTTGTTTATGTATTTTCCATCATGTAGTTCTTTCATTTGTTTTCCATTTATGAATTTCAGCAAAGTCAATAAATCATTCTGGTAGCAGAAGGAGAACAGGTGAGCACCATTTAATGCCTGATTGTCTAACATAAAACATATTTTTAACAGCCGGAGAACAGATGTCTCACATGTTTAAATGCTTACATTAAAACTTTCATGTCTGCAGCAGAGGTTGTTCTGTAACCGGAGCGATTTTAAAAGGCTCAAGTGACATTAAAATATAAAGTATTTGTTTTATCTATTAAACGCTATTTTAATTAAATATGTATTATATTGTCTCACAAGTGGTCATATGGTCGTTTATTGTAGCCAACGCTGTACTGGAAAGGAAGCCTAGTCTCCTAGCGCCCTCTGGAGGGCAAACTTACACTCAAATTGTCAAAGGAGAGGAACTGTTATTAGAATGCATTGCCGAGGGCTTGTAAGTAACATTCTCGTATGTAACTATAATCGGCTTACATACTAATATAAATTAGAGTATTGACATTCAATTAATATATTTATTACAATAGGCTAAATGCATTAATATTAAATTGAATATTCTCAGATAATGTGTTTACCTTTGAGTACAAATAAATTCTAGTTGCAAATAAGACTATTTGTCTTCTGGTACATATTTGATTGTTTTGTGGATTTTTCTTCACACAGCCCAACTCCAATGGTGGAGTGGTTCAAAGTAGGAAACACACTTCCTGAACGAGCTGTATTTAAGAATTTTGGAAAGCACCTCATAATAGAGGAAGTAATAGAAGATGATAATGGAAAATACATGTGCAAGGCCTTTAATGCCCATGGATCAGCTGTGCATTACTTTAATGTAGTAGTTGAGGGTAAGATTTATTTTTTCCTATTTATGGTTATAAAACATTTTTTATATTGTTTTTAGTGTACTTTTAAATCTAGTCTTATTTGGAATTAAGTGACAATTATTTGATATAAAATACACAGAAAAACATACTGTAAGCATCTTGATATTTTCGTATACATTAAATAATATATTATGCCACAGCACTGTAGTGTAATATTTTTCACATATCATAACGTTAAGCAGAGTTTAAAATTGTGTATATTTTTACACATTTATTGTTTGTTGCAGAGCCTCCTAAATGGAATATTGAACCCGATAGTCAGTTGAATGTCATTGGATCTGATGTTGTTATTAGTTGTGCTGCATATGGCTATCCAGCTCCCACTGTATCATGGATGGTGAATGGGCTGCCTCTTAGTGGTATGATACCTTTTTGTTCTTTGTAAAATAAAAGAGACATCTGGTGTACAAACCACCTACCATAATACAAAAATTTTAATTCTAAAACAGTTCAGTTTAGTTTTATAACTCTAAAGAAACAAATCAAAATGACACTTTTGTGTTCCAGTAGCAGTGCTTTAGTCTATTTACTATTTGTTAACTTTATGCTATTATTAAATTCAACTAAATTACAGAGTCTTTAACATTATAAACAAATGTATTCTTTTTTAATAATGTTATTTTATTACAGCAACAGGTTTGTTAATTAATCTAACCTAGGTTTATTCTACATAAATACAGTATACTGTGCTATGTACATATAGTAGAATACTCTTTCTGTTCAGAGTTGCATGTTCTCCCTGTGCTCCTTGAGTGAGTGTGTGGTTGTTTGTCTATTTGTGACTCTGTGATGGACTGGCGATCTGTCTAGGGTGTACCCCTGCCTCTCGCCCTATGTGTGCTGGAATAGGCTCCAGCAGACACCTGTGACGCCAAAGTAGTGAAGAAGTGGGTTAGAAGGAATGAATGAATATTGGTTTACAATATACAATTCACATCAAAGTAATTTATTTTCTTATCTGTAGACACAAATTGTATGCTCTGTGTGCTTTAACATAGCAAGAGATGAGTTGTGCATTTGGTACTTTTAGTGAAGACTTATCCAACTTAATCAACCTCTTAATACCACTACTATCATTTATAGAAACCATAAACATTATACAAAAACGCAATATAAAAAGGTGTGGCATTACAAAGAGAGTGACATTTCGTGTATTGACACAAGCTAGTTATCTTCAGGGTTCACCAACCTCTCCTTAAAATGTCTATCTTTTCTAAAAACACATCTCAAAGACCAAGTCAATTTCGTCTCCTCTGTCAGCTGTGGACTTAAACATTCTACTGTACTGACTTGTTTTGCTAGTCCAACTTGGCTGTTGAAATACTGAACTTAGTGTGGGTCCTATGAGGTAAATTTGAAATTTGATTGGTTAAAGAAACAATCCCATTGCTAACATATTTTAAGTTAAATGTACCAGCACTACTGATTTCTGACAAAAATAGAAATTTTTTTGTACATATATATGTACTGTAAGCATTGCATCCAACAGAATGGCTAAGAGAATAAACCTTTGCACTACAATAAACATGTTGTCTACACTGTAAACAACAGGTTTGTTGTTACACTCCCAATCTTGTAAATTAGTGTCTGTAAGCTGTTCATGGGTGTAAAGTAAAATAAAGTGACACCTTTAAATAAATAAAGTGTTCCTTTAGTTTGAGATAGGGTTGGTCATCAAGGGTGGAGGTTATGACATATATGAATGGAGAGTACAGCATGGAAACAGCTGTCCCTAAACCTGCATGTCTTGGTCCGGAAGCTCCTATAGCGCCTCCCAGAGGGCAGGAAGGCCAACAGTTTGTGGGAAGTCCATGATACTAGATTTCCTGTATTTGTCTGCAACTCTTGGCAGTGAAGTACCCACAATGTGTTTAGCACTCTCTGCAATGCTTTCTGGTCTGACACAGTAATTTCCATACAGTAGTTGTCAGTGCAGCATGCTGCTAGACCATTAATCTTTTTTGCAAACTTGAGGATGATGTTGGAACCATGTACAGGATTGCAGTCATAGGTGAATAAAGTAAAGAAAGCACACAAACTTGTGTTTATCCAGTGGTAAGGATAATAGTGGAACATGTTGGGGCCTGTTTTTATAGTATACAAATTAATGAGGGTGGCAGGAAGAGAGGTTTTGAAATAGGCAACGACAGTTGCTTGTGACAGGGACAGGTTGAATTAGTCCATATGTTCCCCCTCCAGCTCTTCAGCACATAATCTGAGGACGTGTCCAGGGATGCCATCAGGCCCTGCAGCTTTCCTAGGATTGATCCTGCTCAGCACCACACTGACATCATGTCCATCAGTGTAAAAGGGTGGTGGTCCGCTGAGAAACTATGGTTGCTGACTCCTGGTTCAAATACTCCCTTTCAAACCAAGCTTACACAGAGTCAGATAAATGTTCCTCAATCCTCAACTTGTAGCAGGATGACCCTCACTAAGCACCAAATGTTCCCCCTTCTCACATTTAAAACTTTAAAATGTCCTGTACTGAACCCCTGACCACGACCTTAACAACCAGCTTTAAAATTAATTTGAACACTGACCACTCCTCAGACTTATTTGCTTGACATCAATGTCTGCTCTTAATAATGCTCTTTCAGCTGAATGAAAACAATGAAATGTGGAGTTGAATGAGGATAAAATTAGTTGGAAAGGCTTTACAAAAAAGCTCAAGTTAGTAAAACAGCAGGTGGATGTAAATCTGGTAAAAGATGTTCACATGTAATTTTTATGGTCACAAACCTTTGCTTACATACTGTACAATACATTAGTCAATTATATTTTCAATAAAAATCTTTCAAAGTACTGATTTAAAAATGTAATTCAATAAAACAAAATAATTTCTGTAAGTCACTCATAATTTATCTTTTTCAGAGGTTCCAGCACCAAACAGAAAAGTATATGATGACACCATCATGATTCACAATGCCAGACCCAGTGACAGTGCAGTTTATCAGTGCCAAGCCTCCAACAAACATGGCACAATACTGACCAATGCTAACATCCTAATCATGAGTGAGTAATGCTGAAAAAAGTCTTCTTAATTATATTCTTCATTTTATAATTAAATATATACATTTAGAGGTTTACAAATCTGATTCCAAAAAGGGTCAAGACCAGAAGATCATACAGGATGCCCATGATCTTCGAGCCCTTAGATGGCACTGCATTACATACAGGAATGCTACTGTAATGGAAATCACAACATGGGCTTATGAATACTTCCAGAAAACATTATTAGTAAACACAATCCACTGTGCCATTCATCGTTGCTGGCTAAAACTTTATAGGTCAAAAAAGGAAGCCATATGTAAACATGATCCAGAAGCGCAGGCATTTTCTCTGGCCAAAGCTCATTTAAAATGGACTATGGCAAAGTGGAAAACTGTTCTAGTCAGACAAATCAAAAGTTCTTTTTGGGAAACCGGACTACAGAGGACCTGGACAACCCAAGTTATTATCAGCGCTAAGTTTAGAAGCCTGCATCCCTGATGGGATGGGGTTGCATGAATGTGTGTGGTATGGGCAGTTTATACATCTGACCCTAACCCTAACCCTAAGCAACATCAATGACGAAAGGTATATCAGAGTTCTAGAACAACGTATGCTCCCACCCAGACGTTGTCTCTTTCAGGGAAGACCTTGCATTTTCTTACATGACAAAGCCAGACCACATACTGCATAAATTACAACATCATGGCTGTGTGGGAGAGGGATCCGGGTATTGAAACAGCCAGCCTGTTTTCACTCGTAGAAAACATTTGCCGCATCATTAAGAGGAAAATTTAACAAAGAAGTCATTAGACAATTAAAAAAGGAGAATCATGTATTCGTCAAGAATGGTACAACATTCTTATTTCTAAACTTGAGCAACTTGTCTCCTCACTCCCCAGACATTTGCAGACTATTATAAAAAGAAGAGGTGATTTGTTGATGTCATGAAATTAAAAACAAACTTATTTTTCCCTTAAAATATTAAATTTTCTCAGTTTAAACATTTGATGTCATCTATATTGTATAAAATATACTCATTACTGATATACTGAATATTTTCATTCATTCATTCATTCATTCATTCATTCATTCATTCATCTTCTTACCCGCTCATTCCCGAATCCAGGGTCATGGGGGTCTGCTGCGCCGACAAGAGGCGGGGGTACACCCTGGACAGGTCGCCAATCCATCTCAGAGCAACACACAGACAAACAACCATTCACACACACTTTCACTCCTATGGACAATTTACAATCACCAATCCACCTCATCTGCATGTTTTTGTACCATGGGAGGAAACCGGAGCACCCAGAGGAAACCCATGCAAGCGCAAGGAGAACATGCAAACTCTGCACAGAAAGATCCGGCACCTTTGAACCCGGGACCTTCTTGTTGTGAGGCGACGTGCTATCCACTACACCACTGCGCTGCCCTACAAATAAATGTTGCTCTGGATAAGAGCATCTGCCAAATTCCAAACTGTAAAGGCACCGCTGCGAGCAGGGTTCAAACCTGCGTGAGGAAACCCCATTGGATTTCAAGTCCAACGCCTTAACCACTCGTCCATCACAGCGCAACCTGAATATTTTTTATCTGAAAAAAATATTGAAATTTGAAACTTCCACATCATTGCATTCTGTTTTTATTCACATATTTGTATAGTGTCACAACTTTTTTGGGTTTTTCTATTATACTATAACTTTTATTGTTTTTGATTCAATTATTTGGTACAAATTTACTCATTTTATAATTTGTCTATCATTTTACAGACCTAGCACCAATGATCCTGACAGAAAATAATCTTCAGTATTCAGCAGTGGTGGGAAAGAAATTGATTATGAACTGTAGGGTGTTCAGCTCACCACAGGCTGTTATCATCTGGTGAGAAAGTCCTAAAAGGTCAACACTGTCTAGCAGTCAAAAAAGTATTTTATATGTATTACAAGTCAATTTGTTTACTGCATTGTTGCATAGATTTGAAAGGGGAACATAATCTGAAGTTTATTGGTACTTTCTGCACTACAGTGTTCAATTCTTTTACACTTTTCCCAATCTATCAATTATTTAAATTACTCTCTTTATTGTCTCTGTCCAGTTTTCTCACTTGTGAGGCATTCAATTTTTATAGAATAATTAGTTAATTTGTCTTCTAACCCGCTTTTTTCCTAATTTGGTGTCATGGGGGTCTGTTGGAACCTATCCCAGCGCACATGTGGTAAGAGGCAGGGGTAGAAATATATGTTTAGCAAATGGCCAGTACGGGGATTTGAACCCACAAGCACCACACTCTAATAGAGATAACTGGCCAACTTACTTTATAGAATCATCTTTATTACTTCAGTACTCTTCTTATCCACACCACAATAAAACAGCTTGTATCCCATACCAATACTACCTTGCTTCCCTTCCACCCGGTCTCCTGTGCACAGATTATTGACCTGAGCTCTAGCCATCAAACCAGCCAACAATGCTTGTGGTATCCATTGTTAAGCCACCTCTGTGAACAATATGGTATAGAATTTAGATAACTGACAATTTGCATAGTATAACTGTCAAAGCCACCTTTCATGATCACCCCAGCATCGTATCTGTGTGTACACTAATTGACATAGTCTTTTTATGGTGGTCTGTGGCTTAGCGTGTTTTATTGGTTTAACTATTTAAATTACTGGTCTTAGAGAAATCCTCTCTTTTTTAATTGCCATGTTTGGTGGATTTTATCCAAAAAATTAAGAGATTTGCAGCTAAATTTTCTGTCTCCTATTGGAAGTTTTATGAGTTTTCTGAAAGGTCTTAAGGTATGTATGTAATGATGGTTCCATAAGAGAATAATAAGTTGCTGTGTTGTCTTCCCATACTACTTTATGCAATTTGGAGTCTTAGAAAACAGAGGTAGTGTATTGTTTGAACAGCATATACAGACATGCATGTATCATGTACCATTCAACTGTATCAACAGTTATCAGAAGACACCATTTTAGGTATGCTGTTAAAAATATAAATGTATGTGATAAGATGTTACATATTATTTTTAGGAGCAAGGATGACAATGCGTATGCACTTAAAGGAGAAAGGTTCTTCATACATGCAAATGGGTCATTGGAAATCCATATTGTGGAGGAGAAGGATGATGGCGAGTACACATGTGTCACTGAAAATTCTGAGGGCAAGCTGGCTATCACGGCAATGCTAGATGTTAAAGGTTAGATGTACTGTCTTTTCATAAGCTGCATGCTGATTTTCTTCTAGATTTAATTTTAAAACAAAAAAATTTCAAATTAATACAAACCATCAGTGAATAGTCAAGAACTGATTTGTTTACGGATAATTATACACTTATTATCATTTGATGGTTTTTTTTTATTATGTTTTGAAAAGTTTTCTTTTTTTGCTTTCAGTCCCTACTAAAATAATAAACTCACCTCAAAACCAACGCGTTTTGGTAGGAACCCCTGTTCAGTTCTCATGTCAGGCTGAAATTGATCCATCCTTCCATGAGGATTATGAGATGATCTGGGAAAAAGACAACCTTCCTTTTAACAACACTGAAATAACTGGGTAATAGGTTCAACAATTGTACTTTATGATGAGTGGGTTGATTGAATGCTTTGGATGTCTGTCTGTTCATTGTCTTACTCTTGTCTTTTCATTGACAGCTATTTTGTTGATGGTGGGATGCTGCAGATTGTCAATGTAAGTTTCAGTGATCAGGGTGTGTACGTGTGCATCGCCAGAACTCCAGTTGATCAAGACAGAGCAACTGCAGTACTTACAGTACTGGGTAAGTGTTCAAGAGAGCAGCTGCTTGTGCACTATTAGAAATCTAAAATACGTAATGGGCTTGAGGATAGGTTTTGTGATAAATAAAATAGTTTTCTACAATGAAGATCGACAGTTGTGAATCAGAAAGCTCTCTGCCATTCATCATATATTTTTTATAACATTGTTTTTGTTAGGCGTACCAGATGCACCACATGGTCTGGTGCTTGCCGAACGCAAAAACAGAACAGTGAAACTTAAATGGATCCCTGGGGATGAGCATAACAGCACTACCACTGGTAATAGGGTTCTCTTTGACCTGCATTAGTTGTGCAGTTTGTGTATTTATGTAATAGATGTCCATTCATTCATTATAGGTTACAGGGGTTTGCTGAAGCATATCTTGATAGGTCGCCAGTCCATAGAAGGGCGCACATACTACTCATACACACATTCACTCCTAATGGCAATTTCAGAATCACAAAATCAGACTAATGCACATGTTTTCGGTCAGAATATGCAAACTCAGCACAGAAAGCTCCCTAGCCTTGGAATCGAACGAGAGACCTTCTGTTTGTGAGACAACCGCACTAGCCTCTACACCACCACGCCTCCCTATAGATATCTATATCTGGGCAAAATTAATGTAATGTTAAACCTCCAACAGCATCTAAATCACTGGCAAAACATTAAGAAATCAGTTTAATGTAAATACATTAGTTACATTTATGTAATAATTAGAAAGATAAGTTTTGTATTAGAGCATCCATATTATAGAACCATAAAATGATTTCATATATTCAACCTTGAAAAAAAATGTTTTTGTAATACATTGAGTAGTTTGCACATGTTTTCATTTACTTTTTATCATATTGAACACACAATTGCTCAGTAAAAAAAAAAAAAAAAAAAAAAGAGACCAAATGTAAGTCGCTCTGTATACGAGCATCTGCCAAATTCCTAACTGTAACTGTTTGATTGTAGTTTTTTCAACAATGTTCACTTTCTATGAATTTATATAACTGCATAAGTTCATTAAAAGCTCTAAACTGCATTATGGATCTGTCTTTGCTATAAACCTCACAGCTTCACATAGACAAACAACAACACACACACACTGTAAGGACCCTGTCCACGGCCCTCGCACATTTGGATGCGTCGTTACCCGAAGCACAGGCTTCAGGGTATTGACGCATTATTTAAGGAAGTGCCAGCGATTAACATGTCGTGGATTATTGTTTGAACTAAGGTGGTTAAATAGGCCAAGTACGTTTAATCGAAGTCTGTTCAGAGAGTCTGTCTAAGTCTGTTTAGAAATTCTGGTTGTTAGCTTCCCGTTCACGTCCGGTTTTGTATAGCGCGATTCTGTTTATGTATAACATGTAACTGTTTAGTATTCATTAAAGCGTGTTACTGCAACATGGATCCATCTATCTCCTTATCATTAATCACACACAATCCTATGGTAAACTTAGAATCACCAATCAACTTAATGTATATGTTTTTGAACTATGTGTGGACATGCAATGGACTGGCTAGCTGTCCATGGTGTTCTCGGATAGGCTCCAGCAGACCCCTGTGACCCTGAATTAGGGAATAAGCTGGTTAAAAGATTAATTAATTAACATATCACATGTTTGATTCTAACATAATGGTACACTTAACTATACAGTCTTATTTATTTCTTTGTATCAATGATTTGCATTTTTAAATATTTGTTAATTAATTGTTTCTTTCCAATTCAGAGTTTATCATAGAATATGAGGAGAACCAGTGGGAGCCTGCAAGGTGGAAGGAGTTGGTGCGGGTACCTGGAAATTACCATTCTGCTCTGCTAAAGCTCCATGGACACACAGACTACAGCTTCCGTGTCTCAGCAGTAAATGAGGTGGGAAGAGGACAACCCAGTAGTGCTACTGACAGATACAAAACCCCAGCCTCAGGTCTGCATTATAGTGCTAATTTCTTTCTCTTCATCAATTATTCATTTTACTACAGCCAAAAGGCACAATGCATTTCTTTCCTATATTTAGATATAAATGCATTTAAAATGCATGAAACTTTCAAATGTTCAGATAGATGACATTATTAATTTCCACTATGTGTTAAACCTCTTGAATTTCATTGTTCTTTTTCATCCTTTTTCTCTCCTTCCCCCACACACCCCTGCAATAAAAATTTTATTGCTGTAAAAATGTATGTTTCTGCTCGCTGAAAAGCACCTGACAAGAACCCTGAAAACATTAAGATAGAAGCTCATTTGCCACATGAAATGGATATCAACTGGAAGGTAGGGGCTTGTGTTATGATATCCTTTCAAAAACAGCTAAAATTTACTGAACTGGACAAAACAGATCTAAATATAGAAAACAAAACAGAGCAAATCAAAAAAAGCAATACAGCATACACAACTAAACAAATCTAAACATATAAATCAATTCTAAATCTAAATCTGAAAATAACAAAAAATAAAGAACAAAGTCAACAGACCCAGGAAACCAACGAAAGTACAAAGGGGAGGGTGGGGGTTCGGGTCCATGTACCAACCAAGGACTGTGGAGCACCGGAATGGCAAATAGAACTCGGGGTCCAGTACACTCAACAGGCATAATAGGGATAACAAAAAGCTCCACTGGGTGGCGGGGTGGCATAGTGAATAGCACTGTCACCTCAAAATAAGAAGGTCCTGGGTGTGTATGAATGGTTGTTTGTCTATGTGTTGCCTTGAGATGGACTGGGGACCCGTCTGCGGTGTACCTTCGCCTTTTGCCCTATGTGTGCTGGGATAGGCGCAGCAGAATTCGGGAATAAACGCTTAAGAAGATGAATGAATGAATGATTGATTGAATGAATGAATGAATAAATGAATGAATGAATGAAAAGATCCACTGGCGAATCAGAAACAACAGTACACTCCACAGGTGTAATAGGGATAACAAAAAGTTTCACTGGCAAGTCAGAAACAACCTTAAACTCCACATGTGAGTTTACGCCTCCACAAGTATAAGCCTCTTCAGACGAAACAAACATTGTAAGGCTCCGAAGACAAATCGGGAAAAGCAGACGCCTCCTCAATCGAATCAGGAACAGCCGGATCCCTCGGTAGTCCAACTACCCTAGTCCATCCCAGCTAAGGGTTAGCTACATGAGACCTCAGACAAGGCCTCTAATTGGAAGCAGCCTGGTCTGCTTCTATCAAGTATTCAGCAAAATCCTTCCTTAAGTAACTCTTAGTGGAACATGATCCACACATCCAGCTAACCTTGTCCCAGTGTATCTCCTCCATGGTATTGTGTGTGTAATTTTTGATGAGCTGAGCGAGCAAAAAGGGTATGTCCGTGTTCAGACCGTGGATTTATGTCCCAAGCGACAGATACTGCGGCTAATACTTTTTTGCACAACAACAGAACTTCGAAATAGACCCGACAATGCTGAACAAAGTCCTGGCCATAATCAGGATTAGCAACTGAAGTGCCTACGCTTGGTGGTGAATTGCAAATAAAAGCTAGTTCAATTCCATAGACCCCGTGAAAGGAGAAACATCCACAAACTCCGGTAACCGGGCCAGAAAAATTCAAACTTAAACAGTTTTACTGCTGCTAGTATAGCGTGTCTCGCTGGATCCGTGGTTTATTTATCTGCATATTATTATGTAATAAAGATTAGCACGAAAAAACAGAACAATCTCGATACTCAAAAAAATCACGTAATCACGTAAACTCACGTAATCGCATAAACACATGTAACCAATAATCATGGTTAACACGGCACTTAATTAAACCGGACATCACCGCCTGGAAGACCTATCCGCTAACAATGATGCTACAGATATGGGCACTCCTGGCTAATGCCTGTGATTCTTGAAATTATGCATTTTGTTTATAATGCTTTTGTATATCATTCTTAATTATTCAGGATTTTGCTGGTATATATGTGTTAAGGGCGTCAAATAGTATCTATCTTCTTGAGTTTATTACACAATACGAAAGAACTCATCACATTATCAAAAGCGTACTAAATGACTAACAGTCAATGATTTTCAGTCTCATGATGCTGACTAGGTACTCTTGAAGATGCAGCATCTTTTTTCTCGTCTTAGAGAAGTTACATAGGTAACCCAGGATATTAACTTTTTAAAAAACTTTGCAATAGGATTGCCAAATATTATGGGAACTAACAACCATTTAATTACCATACAGGATAAGGATGCCTGTCGGCTTTGAAGTGGGTGGGTAGCAAAGATGATGAGCCTAAAACCAAATAACATGATTAGTGAACAAAGCTTCAATAGACGAATTTTTGAACGAGACTCGGATGAAATACTGCAATGTTTTCTCCTCTTAAAATAATAGCTGACCAACATTTATAATTCATGAATGTTTAACAAATGTACCTCTTGCTAAACTATCCTTATTTGCAATACAAAGAGAATTACTGGAATATGAGGGACATTAAAAAATACCAGTTAAGATCCGGACAGATCTTGGTCAAATGTCAAATGATAAAAAAAAGAAAAACTGCTACAATGCAATGCATTAGCTGCACAGGAGAAATTAAATCGAGAGAATTACATGTTATTGGAGAAGAAGAGCTAGAATTGCAGCAACAAGCTTAATCTCATGCTGCACCAAGCCAAACTGCCAAAAGAAAGAGATCCAAAAAAGAAACATAAGCTATTCAGAAGCATGGAAGCAAGTAGAAAACACATTTAGCCACCAAAAGAAAAAAAACCCACTATCAATCAATATCAAAGTCTCTCCCCAATAAAAAGTAGGATAAATGGACCTCCACAAGTCTCCTGCCACTTGAATCCATGAATATAAGCCATCTCATCATCATCAGTGTCCTAGATAAGATCATTAGGGGCCTGAATCTAAACATTACTTTTTGCTGGATTCTAGGGCATTTTTGGAAATGAAGAAGAAGATATCGTTGCAAACAGAGCTCTTAAGTGGCAAGCTGAATGGGACAACTACAATCTAGATATTTGAGACACAGCAAGAGGTTGACAAGCAAAATCGCAAACAGGCACACTCATCTTCTGTCCCTCCTGCCTGAATCTAGTTCTATTGTTGAATCCAGTTCTAGACTGTGGAAGAGAAACAGAATGATGATATTATTAACAACATTACAAATACGCCTGCTTGCAAAAGTATCCAAAAGAAAATATTTCCCTTTTTTAATCATAAGAATGGCCAAATTCCTTAAGGACATCAATGAGTTAAGGAGTTGCTAAAAAAAAACACCATGTTGTGCTGGGATCTGACATTCTGATCTGCAGCTTTATATACCTGGCCCATAGTAATGTGGCAAAGTTTAGAGAGCATGGATGGTATTAGAATGCTGAGATGCTCCAGCATCCACAACTATCAAACTATGGGGTGAAAGTAATTTTTTCTGAATGCAAATAATAATCTGCCTTAACAGCTGCCCCAGCTGAATTGAAGTAATTAAATACTATACAAATATAATAAAATTCACAGCTGGGTAATGGTTAGCATGGTTGCCTCACAACAAGAAGGTTTGAGTTTGTCTCCCGGTCATGGGATCTTTTTGTGCAGATTGATGTTCTCCCCACGCTTGCATGGGTTTCCTCCTGGTACTTTGGTTTCCTCCCACAGTCTAAAAACCTGTACATTAGTGATTAGTGTTTCTAAAAATTGCTGATAAGAGTGACTGTGTGTGTGACTGAGTGGTTGTTCTTCAATTTGTGGCCCTGTGATGGACTGGCAACTACTGCTTCTTGCACTATATGCGCTGTATTAGGCTCCAGCAGACCCTTTGGCCCAGATTTAAGGAATAAGCAAGTTAGAAGATGAATGGATGAATTAATTCACAGCATATACTTTAAACTCTAGGTAATGGAAATGGAAATTGAAAATGCATGAAAAATTCCAAAATCAGTTATTGTTTATAGTTCTTCTTTGTCCTTCGGCTGCTCCCGTTAGAGGTTGCCACAGCGGATCCGTTATCCACACATTTGACTTGGCGAGGTTTTATGCTAGATGCCCTTCCTAACG
This sequence comes from Pseudolaguvia tuberculata, assembly GCA_026260255.1. NCBI lineage: Eukaryota > Metazoa > Chordata > Actinopteri > Siluriformes > Sisoridae > Pseudolaguvia > Pseudolaguvia tuberculata. The sequence continues at coordinate 146 of JAOTRA010062499.1, read as the reverse complement.
CAACCCTCCCATTTAACCGGGCTTGGGACCGGCACTAAGACTACTCCCTAATGGCTGGGCATTTATGGTCAATTTAGACTCACCAATCCACCTAATGTACATGTTTTTGGACAGTGGGAGGAAACCGGAGTACCCGGGGGAAACCC
>JAOTRA010062478.1:0-15735 GCA_026260255.1 Pseudolaguvia tuberculata | reverse complement strand
CCACCAATGTTCCTGGCTTTACTGCCTTTCCACCTGGTCTCCTGAACACACAACACATCCACCTTTCTACGCTCCATTTTGTCAGCTAACTCTCTTCCTTTACCAGTCACAGTATCAACATTTAAAAAACCCAGCCGAACCTCCACTCTCCTCCACTTCTCCTTTGCCTGCTATCTCCGTAGATGTCTTCCTCCTCTCCTCCTCCTGCTTTGGCCAACAGTAGCCCAATTTTAACCGGTACCCTGTCGACTAACAGTACATGTGGCGGTCGTTGTTAACCCGGGCCACAACCGATCCTGTATAAGTTTCTTATTTGTGATCCGTATATTTGATTTGGCACAGTTTTACGCTGGATGCCCTTCCTAACGCAACCCTCCCCATTAATCCTGGCTTGGGACCGGCACTAAGAATGCACTGGCTTGTGCAACCCTAATGGCTGGATTATATAAAATGTCATAAATATATCTAAGTGTAATGATGTTAGCTACAAACAATAATAAAACCAGCGTCTGACTTTCATTTTCAATGTTACAGCTTTGCGGCTAGGACAAAACCGCAATCTCTTTCCAATGGCCTTCCTTGCACGTCTTTCCGAACTGTTACCAAAATACGATAGAATCCCATATGCACACACCCTTAGTATAGTAGGTAGTATACAAGTAGACACGTGACAAACACTTGCATGTAAACTGAAAGTGAAAAACCAGACTGTAGATAAACTCAGACAAACCATACCAGGTACCAGGCTTGGGAAGCATTACATAAGGAACTATAGATCGTGTGATACAAACTTACATATCAACGCATTAACAACAAACAAACAATAACCTGTGGCATTATAAAAATAGCACCTCCTTAAGTAGTGCACCAACACAAGGATGTTAGATTGCATCCCCAATCAGAGGGCAATGAACGTCAGATGGCTTCTGACGTTGAAGGGGAAGGCATGTATCATAACACTATCCCCTTCAAAGAATCCTGCCTGATCTCCTAAGGCTTCTCCAAAATAAAGAGAGTGACAGGGACTGAGACAGGAACAAAGACAGGAACAGGGGCAGAAATGGAAACTGCAACTGAGATTGGAACTGTGACAGGGACAGTGTCAGAGATGGGAGCCTGGACAAAAACAGGGACGGAAACAAAGTCAAGTACCAAGATCAGTGGCAGAGAAGGGTACCAAGACCCGAAACAGGAACAGAGACTAAAACAGTAGGGAACCAAGACAGAGAGACAGGAACTAAGGTAGAAACAGAGAGAGAGGAACCAAGAAAGAGAGACATTAACCAAAACAGGGACGAGAACCAAGACAGGAACAGAGACGAACGGAAACTAGAGATGGAGAAAGACGGGATCAAGGACAGATAGGGGAACTAAGACAGATAAAGATCGCAACAATGACAGATAGAAACGATGAACCAGTACCAGACACCAACGATGATTCGAACGAGACACGGACGGGGAACGGGAACCAGACACCGACGGGGAACAGGAACCAGACACAGACGGGGAACGGAAACCAGACACAGACGGGGAATGGGAACCAGACACAGACTGGGAATGGGAACCAGACACAGACTGGGAATGGGAACAAGACACAGACGGGGAATGGGAACCAGACACAGGAGACTCCTTGGTCTGAGCATGGACAGAAGGAGACTCCACAAGCTGAGCAGGGAAAGAAGAAGACTCTTAAGGTTAAGCAGGGATAGATGAAGACTTCTCGAACTGAGCAGGGATAGAAGTAGACTCCTCTGGCAAGACGGTTGGGGGCTGTGGCAGTCCAACAGCGTGGTCTCCCTTCAGCGTGGGTTCACCAGGCCTAATGGCTGGCTCAGACACATGGTGACTTCCAATAACAAAGAAATGAGCAAAGAAAAATAAGCTATATGTATATAATAAGAGGAAACCATGCAAATCATTGATCCAGAATTGGTTGTTTATAACTCTGATTAGCTGAATCTCTTTATTCCCTTTTGGATATCAGTCGATGTTGCTTTGCTTCTTCAGCTTTGGTTGGCACAGCTAACAAAATAATTGAACGTTTTTATGTTGTCATACTGTGCCAATAACAGCAACATTGTTTTTAACATTTTCTCCACTTGAATGCTGTGAAGTTCATTAGGTGTATAGAGAAAGTATATGCTGTAATCTTGTTGATGTAAAGTTATAAATAACCTCTTAAACTTGAGGTATGAACATGAGATAACTGATTTAACACTTGGATCCTAACACAGGTCTTCATTGCTGTTGATGTTATATACTTTAAGAGAAGATTAAAATCTTTAATTCAGCATGTTTTAAATCAATGCAATACACCTGTGCATTTATTTTTGTTTTGTCTATTTCTAGGTGGGATTTTGTTTTCATAGCAGCTGATACCCACACACATTGCATTCTTTTTAAAGCATTCTTGGCAGGTCAGGTCTATTAACATTCATTTGGAGGAAGGAGAGACAGCAGGGGGGACTTTTGTAGTGATTATAATAGAGCAGGTCTGTGTATGTGAATGGCAAATAGCACAAAGATTACAATGATTAAGTAGAGCAGTAAGGGCAATAATCATTATTGTGTAGAAGTTTGGAAATACAGCCCAGAAAGAAGATGAACATGATGATAGTAGAACTTGTTTGCTGGCCCTAATACCCTTCATACTTTTGGACAGGGTTTTTGGATTTTAAAGTCTGAGGTGCCAGATCCAGTTCAATCCAAACATGATGAGGTCTGGACTTGTATATGTGTACACACACAATGCATATATAAAGCACAGTTTCTTTGTGCACAGGGTCATTGTCATCCTGTTTCTTAATTACAGTAAATAAATAATATAATGTGGTTGGTGCACAGTCGCCTCACAGCAAGGTCTTTCTGTGAATGTTCTCTTGGTACTGTGGTTTCTTCCACAGTCCAAAAACATGTACATTAGGTTTATTGGTGATTCTAAATTGCTATGTGTGGCCCTCTATGTGTGACCCTGTGATGGACTGGTGCCCTGTGCAGGGTGTACCTCTGCCTTACTCCATTTTTGTGCACTGGAACAGTTACACTTAAAGGTATGTTAATATGGTGTCTAAAAACATTTTATCTGTTCAAACACAGCACTAGTTTAACAATGTTGGCAGCAGATTGTTGATGTTCATTGTTGTGAAGGTGCTGCTATCAGTGGATGGAGCTGACCGTGGCTACTGAATCATTTCTACTTATTGTCTTCTCTAATTTCCATCAATTCTTGTTATATATCCATCCACTGATTTATTCAAATTATTTCTAAATTTATTCAGTCCGGATCTTGCAGTTTTGAATGCTTTCTACAGCGTTTAGTGAATTAGTCAATAACATGAAGTTATTTCTGGCTAATACTTTTTTTCTGTTACAATTATAGTAATAAAATCTTGTAATATATATTACTCATTAGCCACATTTTTCTTTTATACAAAATATCTTTTTTTATCTGTCTGAGCAGTTAACAGTTGAAGACCTTGCTTAGAGGTCCAGCAGCAGCTATTAAGTCATGCAGGGAATTTGGACCTACAATCTTATGATCAGTAGTCCAACACCTTACCTACTGAGCTACCACTTCCCCCTCACATAATGTGACATTGATCAGCAGCCAATTTATTGGCACCGTGCTGATCAGAACATTTCTGATGTCCAAATTATGGCCATGTCAGAAGCCATGAATATGAGGGTGATTTTAAAATATCCATACAATATGTTGTATCAGCTGAGTTGTTGGATGCTTGTACATGTGTGACCCTGACAGAAAGACTTGGAGTTTGTCAACACCACACAGATGATGCTTTTTTTAAGTGTTTACATATTTATCTTATGTGGTATTTACTTGTGGTATTTACTTGTGGAAAATATATAGGTATTAAATATAAACAAATATATAGTATAAAATATATACAATTTGTGTCATGCTAAAACAGACCCGAGATACAAAATGCGAGCACACGCTTTATTAAAGGTATTTATTCAAGTTCATGCCCAATGTACTATATTTATCAAGACCAAAATTAAAAGACAAAAGGAATGTAATACAGTGAAGTAAGTTTAATTTATGAAGTACATACAAGTTTATTTCACTAATTCCATTTAAGAAGTGGAACATGTATATTGTTTACATTTATTCGACACAGATATTTTTGAAGTGTTTATTTCTTTTAATTTTGATCATATTATTATAGCTAACAACTAATGAAAAACCCCAAATTCTGTATCTCATAGAATACTTAAGACCTTGCTTGAATTAATGCAGCAATGCGGCATACCATAGAGTCAATCAGTCTATGGCACCGCTCAGGTGTTACGAGAGCCCAGGTTGCTGTGATAGTGGCCTTCAGCTATTCTGCATTGTCGGGTTCTGGCATATTGTATATTCCTCTTCACAATACCCCAGAGATTTTCTATCGGGTAATGGTCAGACAAGTTTGCTGTCCAATTAAGAACAGGTAGCTTTGCATCACTGCATCTCCATAAAGTTGCTCGGCAGCAGGAAGCATGAAGTGCTGTAAAACGTATTTGTAAACTTTACACTTGACCTCAAGGAACGTGGATTTTGTGCCTCTCCTTCCTTCAGATTTTGGGACCCTGATTTGCAAAGACCTTTTGTGTCTTGCCGTCCTTGTGCAAGGTGTTAATAGTCGTCTTTTGGACAACTGTCAAATCAGCAGTGTTCCCCTTGATTGTGTAGCCTACAGAACTAGACTGAGATACCATTTAAAGGCAGGTGTTTTAAGTTAATTAGCTGGTGAGAGTGTGACAACAAGTGTCTTTAATACTGAACCTTTTACGGAAATTGGGGTTTTCATTAGTTGTCAATTACAATCATCAAAGTTAAAAGAAATAAACAATTGAAATATATCAGTGTTTTGAACTGTGTGTATACAAGTGTGTGATGGAAAGTGACTGAGTCAGTTTGTTATCGGACATGAGTCACACGTGCCTTTGTTTGACTGTTTGTAAAGGAACTACAGAACCAACAGCATCTCACACAAAGAGTTACACAAGCAGCATAATAGCATAGAATAAATAGAAAGTATGCAAGTCAAACCCACATCCAGAATAATCTCCTCCCAACACTCAACCCTTACTCTGTAACAAGAGTGAGACAAAATTGCCCTGTCAATCACTATTGACTCTATATTTCCCTTTTGCAGACCAGACTTTTTCTCTAGACCAGACACTTCTTTTAATTCTAGATGTGGAGAAGTACTTTTTTTTTTAAATAAACATATGGTATGCCTGAAAAATTACTGGATATACAAATATGTTATCAAGGTGTAATGTTGGTTACAGTGTGCAGTTTTATTACAGATGGGAATGTGTTGTCTAGTGAGGAGAGTGTGTTGAGAAGGTGGGAAGAGTATTTTGAGCAGCTGATGAATGAGGAAAATGAGAGAGAAGGTTGGATGATGTGGAGATGGTGCAGCAGGAAGTGGGAGCAGCTATTAAGAGTATGAAGAATTTAAAAATGCTTGAACCAGATGACATTCCAGTAGAAGCAAGAAGCATGGAGATGTTTAGGAGAGATGGCAGTGAAGTTGCTGACTAAAAAAGGATTTTGGTAGGTGAGAGGATGCCTGAGGAATGGAGGAGTGTTCTGGTAGCGATTTTTAAGAATAAGGGAGATGTGCAGACGTGCAGTAACTACAGGGGAATAAAGTTGATCAGTCACACCATGAAGTTATTGGAAAGAGTAGTGGAAGATATGAGACCCCTAAAAGAAGCAGCTGAAATGAGAGGTGTGCAGCGCCAGAAGCTAACAATAAGCAAATAAAGAGAATACTTGAATAACTGTAGCTTTATGAATTACAGATATTATTAAGAAAGTTCTTAACATTTTTAAGGTGCCAGTTCCAAGATGTCTAAAGATACTGTGGTTTGAAAACTATCTGTATGAAAAAAACAACATTTGATTTACTGTTAATTTCTCCTTCTAACCATTTTACTTTTTAACAATGTGTGTGTCTTTCTTTTCTCTTAATCATTATAACTGTAGAGAACATTCATTTATTCATTCATCTTCTAACCTGCTTATTCCATAATTTAGAATCGCCAATAAACCTAATGTACATATTTTTGGATTGTGGGGAGAAAAGATTGTGGCTGTAAAACTAGGGATATGATAGGCTCAGCTAGAGCCTCCTCTGGTTTAATTAGGCTATCTGGCTCCTCCTCTGGTGTGGTGAGGCTGTCTGGCACCTCCTTGTTAGTGCAGGGAAATCATGTGGTCGGCATCACCTATGAGCATGCAGAAACGCTGAGAAAAATTCAAAACATGGTGCAGCTGACCGAAAATAAGTGTTGTGGAACATGAGTTAGGCACAACCAATGAAAAGTCGAACAGAAGCGCATAAGGTTCCACCGCGTTTGCTAACGCCAGCTGGATCCGTGGGAGACGGATCATTCTGTAATAGGTGAAGAAGAAGGTTCGGGTCCATGTTGCAGTTAACTCGCTTTATTAACAATCCTTGTAACCATGACTACCGTTCAATAAACAAAACCGAGGATTAAGTCCATGAACGTGGCATATGAGAAACTAGGACAAGGAACAAAACTAAATTACAATGTTTACAATGATCTGTGCTCAGGTTAGCACAGCTTACTCCTTAAATAGTGCGACATCACGCTCTAAACCGGAAGTTAGAACAGTTCTTCCGCAATAGATGGTGACCTCTGACCGTCAAGGAGAGGGGCTTCAACACATCTTTCATAGTAACAGTTTGGCGTCATTTTCATACCTGGTCCAGAGATACGGCATCGGGAAAAATAATTTTCTGGAATATCTACAACTCAAATCATCCATACAAGCAGAAATCAATATTCGGACTGTTAATCTCGACCTTTCACCATTGATTTCAAAGATAATTAATATATCTTCCTCCAAAAAGCTTCTCTCCAAAAATATATAAAATTATAACAAAATCGGACAAAACAATAAGTTTACCAAATACGAAATGGGAATTAGACCTATTTCCTAAATCGATAGACCTAAATCGATGCCGATTTCTGGACACAGATCTGCAAAAATATTTATTTCATGACAAAAAATCCCAACTTGCAACTTACAGTACAAGGTACTTCACAGATCGCACCTAACTGGACAAAAAATTTTCAAAATGGGATTCGTTTCTGAAACATGTTCATACTGTACCCAAAATAACACAGACACATACATACACGCCATTTGGTATTGTACTCCAATCAAATTGTTTTGGGAAAATGTCATTGAATCACTATCCATCACTATGGAATATCACATCTCGATCTCTCCATCATTGTGTTTACTGAGTGACATATCTGCAATTCATTTAGATAATATGAATAGCCAATATTCTTCTAGTGGCATTAGCTATCGCCAAGAAAACTATCCTCATGAACTGGAAATCAAGAAATTCCATACTAATCGCATCCTGGAAGAATTTAGTAATTGATTATATTTCTATGGAAAATATATCCAACTCATTTAACAGTAATATAGAAGAATTACACCCCTTTTGGTCATCCCTCCTCACCCTCCAGCAGTCAAAAATCTGTTGACCTTCTTTGTATGAGACTCAATCCAACCAATGATGAAAAAGTTAACCAGAATTTTTACTGTGCATCTAAGCAAATCAAATCTAATCTAATCATGTTTCATCTTAGTTTGTTTGTTTCATGTTTATGATTAATGTTTGTGTTATGTGTTTTCTCTATTTTTTGTATTGTTCCTTATTATGTTATTCGTTCCTTGTGTTTGATAAATAAATAAAAAATTAAAAAATTAAAAAAGGAGAGGGGCGAGTACACTTTGCTGTAGCAGTAATTTTCTATCCATGGATTTTCTGCCCCACCCCCTCCGGAGAGCAGAAGGCTGAAAATCTGTAATCAGAGTAATAAGAGCTCTTAAATTTTTGGGACCTGGAATAAAAAAATTGCATGACATGCCAATCATTTCATTAATTTCAGAAGAATAAGAACAGACGTGCAGATGGACATACACTCAAAACAGCGGAATAATAATAATTGACTTATTAACCATTTATTAATAGAATACAATGGTTCACACAACACACCTTATGAGCACAATCTCATCAAAGAGTAATGACACTTCTTTTTATTTTTTTATTATCTGCGCAGCAATTATTGCTAGTCCAGTTTTTATAGACTCTGATGGCTCGTCTCCTTACAAGTGTCTGAAGTGATTCATGTGTTTGCTGAGAAAATGACTCATGTTTTTGTGCGTGTGTTTTAGACGCTCTGATTAATAAGCTTTTATTTTTGTCACGCAGTAAGGATCTGTAAAGATATCACACTTCTTTCTTCCTATGTTTTTTTCTCTGGAAAAAATATTCTAAATGAGCCTTTCAAATAGGTCTCTGTTCTGATCACTGACGCATGTCTATTTTATTTTGATTCATATGTTTTTTGCTACTTTTTATTTCTTTAATAATCTATAGTTTTTGATGAATTGGTACAATGATGAATAGATATGAATGAGTAAGTTTACTTTATGAAGCTACTTAGTTCATCACTGAATAGAATAGGTACAGTATCAAAAGAAAACGTTAACAACAAAAAAAGCTATAATATAATATACCCTTACAAATTATATTATAAAGAAGCACAATTATTTATCTTGTTTATGCACCAATTGTACAAGTTGAGAGAGGCTTGTAATTTTCATCATAGGTATACCGAGGATACAGTTCATAATTGTGGCATATGAGAAACTAGGACAAGGAACAAAGCTAGATATGCAACTTTACAATGTTTACAATGATCTGTGCTCAGGTTAGCAAGCTTACTCCTTAAATAAGGCGCCATCGCCCTCTAAGGAAGCCACTCCTTCGCTACCCAGCCACATTTCATCGTCAATGCTCTTGCTGATGGAAGGAGGTTTTCACACTAAGTCTGATGATACATGGCCCAATTCATTCTTTCATTTACATGGATAAGTCATTTTGGTCCTTTTGCAGAAAAAGAGCCCCAAAACATGATGTTTCCATCCATGCTTCACAGTAGGTATGGTGTTCTTTGGATGCAACTCAGCATACTTTCTCCTCCAAACACAACAAGTCCAGTTTTTACCAAAAAGTTCTATTTTGGTTTCATCTGACCATATGACATTGTCCCACTCCTCTTATGAATTATCAAAATGCTCTCTAGCAAAGAGATGGGCCTGGACATGTACTGGCTTAAGCACGGGGACACGTCTGGCACTGCAGGATGTGAGGCCCTGATGGCGTACTGTGTTACTGATGATAGCCTTTGTTACCTGCTCTCTGCAGGTCATTTACTAGGTCGCCCATGTCGTTCTATGATTTTTGCTCACGGTTTTTGTGATAATTTTTACACCATGGGGTGGGATCTTGCATAAAGCCCCAGATCGAGGAAGATTATTAGTGGTCTTGTATGTTATGCATTTTCTAATAATTGCTCCCACAGTCTTTCCAACCTGGTGCAGGTCTACAATTTTGTTTTGGTGTCCTTTGACAGCTCTCTGGTCTTCGCCATAGTGGAGTTTAGAGTGTGACTGTTTGAGGTTGCGGACAGGTGTCTTTTATACTGATAATGAGTTCAAACAGGTGCCATTAACACAGTTTACGAGTGGGGGGCAGAGGAATCTCTTACAGAAGAAATTACAGGTCTGTGAGAGCCAGAAATCCTGCTGGTTTGCTGGTGACCAAATACTTATTTTCCACCATAATTTGCAAATAAATTCTTTTAAATCAGACATTAAATGTCTTTCATAGTTGAGGTATCCCTATTAATAAATTCTTTTTAAGTGGGGGAACTTGCAAAACTTTTCCGCACTATACAGTGGGTATAAAAATATTCAGACTCCCTTAAACTTTTTACTCTTTGTTATATAGCTGTAAGGACTATGCCTTTGGAGGACCGTTTGCAGAGGGCGTCCTCGCCCGAATTCTAGGAATCTACTTCCTGGTTGAGTTAAGTGGGCGTGGGCTGCCTATATAAGTAGGTGGCCTCTTAAGGCTAATTGCGAAGTATTGTTGCCCTAGGCCGTACTAAGCGTACTCTCTTGTAACTTTGTTGGATTTACCTATTGGATTTTGAACTTAGACTTACCTTTTTGACTACTGTTTTGGATAACGTTTTTGGAATTGTTTGCCTTCCCATTTCCCTTCCCAAATAAACTGTTTGTGATTTACTCTGCTCATGGATTCAACTAGTCATTCTCGGCCAGCCTCCTTACAGAATACTTCGCCTGAAATGAATCCAGCGGAGATCCGAACGTTGGAGGACCTGTTAGCGGCACTGAATTCCCAAGCGCAAACTATAAGACTTTTACAGGAGCAGGTGAGAGGCTTAACAATGTCTTCCACTGCGTTGAACCTGCCATCTCACGCCGCCTCCCTCCACGCTTCTCCAGCCCCCTTGCCTAATAAGTTTGATGGAGATCCTAATCATTGTCGAGGATTCATACATCAGTGCCGCATGTTCTTCTTTGAGCAATCTGCGCGATTCCCCTCAGAGAGCAAAAAATGCGCCTTCCACATTTCATTGCTTACGGATCGTGCTCTAGAGTGGGCAACTGCAGTGTGGGAGTCTGAAGCGCGAATGCGTTCCTCCAGTGAGTACTTTATTTCTCAGTTAAGGGAGGTATTCGAGCACCCTGCTGGATGTTTAGATGTGTCGACTCGCCTACTAAGCTTGAAACAAGGTATGCAATCGGCTGCAGATTACGCTATATCCTTTCGCACTCTGGGGGCTCAAAGTGGGATGAACGATTTGGCCCTTATTCAAGGAGGGGCTTAGGCCAGAGTTGCAGGCCGAGCTGGTGTGTCACGGTGAAAACGACACTTATAGCGAATTTATTCAGCGGGCTATTAGAGTGGACAATCTTCTGCGTAACCACCCTGTAAACTCGACCACAGCTGTGTCGTCAGCCGAACCCCTCACAACCTACAGTTTAGCGGAATCTGAGCCCATGCAGGTTGGCACTCACCAACTTACTCCAGCTGAGAAGCTGCGATGCAAACGGCTGGGATTGTGAATGTATTGCGGTCAGTGTGGTCATCTATGCTCTCAATGCCATTCCTTATCCCGCAGACTAAAGCCTCAAGTAAGTACACCCATTCGGGTTGTTAGCATGAACGCCCACCTATCTATACAAGTACGAATCCAAGATGGTAATGTAAAGCATGTTCTATCTGCCCTTGTAGATTCAGGATCGGCTTTAAACTTGGTGGATTCAAGTTTGGCTAGAGAATTGAGCCTGCCTACTGAACCGTGCACCCCTCCTCTCCACATAACCTCCATTGATGGGCACAAAATCGGTACAGCCATCACTGAGAATACCTCAGCCCTCTTGTTCACCGTGAATGACTCTCACTAGGGGAGGGCTACCTTTTACCTCACCCCTGCTCCTAAAGCGCCCCTCATCCTGGGGTATCCTTGGCTGGTCAAGCATGACCCTGTCATTTCGTGGAAGCAAAGAAAAATTGTTCAGTGGTCTCCACGGTACCAGCAACATTGCATCAAGTAAACCAGCAAGGGTGAGTGCAGTTCCCTGTTTGTCAGTGTATATTTGTCCAGATAACGTTCCTTTATGCTATCACGATTTGGCGGAGGTGTTTAGCAAAGAAAGAGCTACTGCCCTGCCGCCTCCTAGAGAGATAGACTGTGGAATTCAGCTCTTCGAGAACTCTACCCCCCCGAAGAGCCGAGTCTATCCCCTGTCCAGACCAGAGATGGAGGCTCTGGATAAGTGTATTGAGGAAGCGCTTGCAGCGCGGCACATTAGACCCTCCTCATCACCTGCCAGTGCAGGGTTCATTTTTATTACTAAGAAGGACGGAAGCTTGCGACCCTGTATTGACTATCGAGGGCTGAATAATGTGACTGTTAAAAATCACTACCCACTGCCCTTGGTGCCCTCCGCCCTCGAACAATTAAAAGAAGCTCGCCTATTTACTAAGTTAGACTTACGTAACGCCTATAACTTGGTGAGGATTCGCAAAGGAGATGAGTGGAAAACCGCCTTTGTAACCCCTAAGGGGCACTAGGAATATTTGGTTATGCCATATGGACTTTTCAATGCGCCGGCAATGTTTCAGTCGTTTATCAACGACGTCCTACTAGAGTTTCTCAATGTCTGTGTCATTGTGTATATTGATGATATCTTAATCTATTCACAGGACGAAGAACAGCATAAGGGGCACGTCCGAGCTGTCTTGCAGCGGCTACTGGAGAACAGGTTGTTTGTTAAAGCACAAAATTGTGACTTCCACTCCGCTGAGGTACGGTTCTTAGGATATGTTGTGAACACAAAGGGCGTCGCTATGGAACCAGGAAGGGTTTTAGCTGTGAAAAACTGGCCAGCACCCCGAACGATCAAGCAACTACAGCGCTTTTTGGGTTTTGCAAATTTCTACAGGCGCTTTATAAAAAAATTTAGTGACACTGCTGCACCTCTAACCTCCCTCCTTAAGGGCAAGCCCGCTAAGCTGAGATGGACTGAAGCCACTTCCAAGGCGTTTGAGAATCTCAAAAGCAAATTTACAAGCACCCCGATCCCTCTCTTCCCTTCGTGGTGGAGGTGGACGCAAGTAATTGTGGAATTGGAGCTATATTGTCCCAGAGGCATGGCTTACCTCCCAAACTCCATCCCTGTGCCTATTTTTCTCCGCACCAGCGGAGGCCAACTATGACATTGGGAATAAGGAACTGCTGGCTGTCAAAGAGGCTTTATTAGAGTGGCAGCACTGGTTGGAGGGCAGTGCACACCCGTTCACCGTCCTCACAGATCATAAGAACCTAGAATATATAAAGAGGGCTCATCGTTAAAATGCGCGACAAGCTTGCTGGGCGCTATTCTTTTCTAGGTTTAACTTTACTGTTACTTACAGGCCTGGATCAAAGAATGGCAAAGCTGATGCGCTCTCCCGGAGATATGACCTCGAGGAGCATGAAGACAGCACTAAAACTATCCTTGATCCAAGCGTGGTGGTTGCCCCTGTGCTGAGGTATTTAGCGGAAGATATTCAAGAGGCCAATACTCGCTCAGCCCCACCACAGGGTACACCGCCTGGTAGGATCTTGGTTCCTCTTGAATTTCGACAGCGTTTAATGATCTGGGCTCACTCTTCTCTGAGTACAGGGCACCCTGGGGCTCGATGGACACTGGAGTTGCTACAGGAGCAATATTGGTAGCCTCACATGACGGAGGAGGTGCACTGTCTGTACTCAGGCCAAAACGCCCCGTCACTTGCCAGAAGGATTGCTGCACCCGCTGCCTATTCCCCAAAGGCCCTGGTCGCATTTATCACTGGACTTCGTTACTGATCTACCTGCCTGCAATGGCTACACCACGGTGTTCACGGTGGTAGACCAGTTTTCGAAGTCCTGCCGCCCGATTCCTCTGAAGGGCCTTCCGTCAGTCACTCAAACAGCTAACGCATTGTTCTCTCATGTTTTCAAATGTTATGGGCTGCCGGAGGATATCGTCTCTGATCCGGGGCCCCAATTCACCTTGAGAGTCTGGGTAGAGTTTTGTGAATGCCTCGACATTAACGTAAGCCTCACCTCTAGGTATCACCCTCAGTCAAATGGGCAAGTAGAGCATTTGAATCAGGAATTGGGCCGTTACTTACGTACATACTGTTCAAGGGAGCAGCAGCGCTGGAGTGAGTTTCTGCCTTGGGCTGAATATGCGCAGAATTCCCTCTACCGGATTAACCCCGTTCCAGTGTGTTTTAGGGTACCAGCCTTCCTTGTTCCCGTGGTCAGGAGAGCCATCCAACTTGCAGTCAGTAGAGGACTGGTACCAAAGGAGTGCGCGCACCTGGGAAGCAGCACATGTGCGGTTGGGCAGAGTGGTGAGAACTCAAAAACATCAGGCCAAAAAGCAACGCCGGCCAGCTCCCAATTACCAACCGGGCCAGAGAGTGTGGTTATCCACCCGTCATTTAAAACTCAAGTTGCCTTGCAAAAAGCTCAGCCCGAGATACATTGGACCATTCATGATTCTGCAACAAATCAATGAGGTAACCTACAAACTTCAGCTGCCGGATCATATGCGTATTAATTCCGGTGTCCCTACGTCCCTATCTGAGTTGCCCGGGGGCGAGACGGAGGAACCACGTCGTGTTCTCATGGTGGTTTGGAAGCCTCGTCCAGACCACACATCCTTATATTTGTGGATGGTGCAGGGCCCTGAACCCCCGTTGTTTTGTGAGTTTCCTGTCATGTCTATCTCCCCTGTCTTTTTGTTGTGTACTGTATTTGGCGTGTCGGGCGAGGGAGGAGTTTTGTTTGTTTTGGACGCCAGGAGGCGTCCTTTAAGGGTGGGTTTATGTAAGGAAGTCGATTGGGCCACGTCCCCTTCCGTAGCTTCGTCGTCCTGGAAACAAGATGGCTCCAGGGCGATGACACATTATTTAAAGCGACACGCAGATATGTCATTGTGCTTTGGTGTATGGACTTCCGCCTCTATGAGAGCTGCCGCGTTTGGACTCCAGTTGTGATTTCTTCTTTGGATAAGTACAGGGGTTCCCGCTGTGGAAATTAAGGTTTTTGTTTAAGTCATTACAACGCGGTTCTTAGTTGGGCTTCTTTTCGGCAGTTTGCGTTTACCCGTGTTTACTTTTGGTTTGTGTTTGTGTTTTACTTTAAATAAAAGAGTATCTGATTTAGGAACCATATCCAGGAAGTTCATTACAGAGGGGAAAAAAGAAGTTACTGTACCCATTTTATTGTTAATGAATGAAATCACAGAAGGTAGTTAAACTGGTTCAACTGACAGTCAGTCTTTAACAAAACATATAAAAACGATTTAAAGCATAATACAATACATCATTAAAAACCTTGGCGTGAATAACCTAAATCAGCAGAAGACCATGTTGTATTTCAGTTAAGTTAGAGCATAAGTTAGCCATAAACAGCTACATCGACCGTGATTAATCACACTAGGCAGTTAAATGTTTGTAAATAATACTGAAAATATGCCACTTATGCTTAAAGGTGTAATTCAAATGTGTAATTCATTGGCTCAGTACATGTACATAATGACAAAGTTGAATCTAATCTAATTTAATCTAATCTAATCTAATGAAAAAAGCTATAGAATTGAATATCTGGCCATTTTTATGAATGTTTTCTAATACATGACCTTCTGCATTGCACTGCTGTCATTTGATTGACTCACCGGATAATTAAATGAATTAGTGTCGGTTCAATGATAACAAATAAGATGCCAACAATTTTCTCTACATATAGTGAAATGTAGGTCTTAAAGTTGTTTGGTATTTATGTATTTAATAATATTTTTTAAAAACATATACAAATACATGTACATGTAATATTTGGTATTAAGATTTTTACTGTTATAGGTTGTACAGTGCCTCGAGTTTAATTCATTCAATGGTTGAGCTTGTAACTCAATTTGCTCACACATCAAATAAGTTTTCCTCTACTAGGAGTTTTCATGGCTAGACTCATGAAATAAAAATACAATATGAGTTCTCTGTTGATTACATCATTGGCATGTTGTCTATATGTGTGTGGGGCATGTGTGTGTTGGTTTTGGTAAAGGAGGCTGTATGTTTGTGTATTTGTATGTACAGGCATGTGTTTAACTGCGTTAGTTAGGGCATGGGCTCCTCAGGGACACAATCTGTAGAAACAAGCTGCACATGTATTCATGCCAGAAACTCTCTCTCTCTCTCTCTCTCTCTCTCTCTCTCTCTCTCTCTCTCTCTCTCTCTCTCTCTTTCTCTCTCTCTCTCT
>JAOTRA010062458.1:0-15738 GCA_026260255.1 Pseudolaguvia tuberculata | reverse complement strand
ATTCATCAGCTGCTCAAAATACTCTCTCCACCTTCTCAACACACTCTCCTCACTAGCCAAAACATTTCCATCTGTATGCTTTATCGCTCTAACTTGCAGTATATCCTTCCCATCTCCGTCTCTCTGCCTGGCCAACCGGCACAAATCCTTTTCTCTCGCCTTAGTGTACGACTTCTCATACAGCTCATCATACGTCTTTTTCCTAGCTTTTGCCACCTCCCTCTTCACCTGCTGCCTCATCTCCTTATACTCCTGCCTACTTTTCTCATCTTTCTGGCGATCTGTTTTGCCAACCTCTTTCTCCTTATACTTTCCTGCACTTTCTCATTCCACCACCATGTCTTTTGGTCTTCCTTTTTCCTTTCCAGATGTCACACATAAGTACGTTCCTAGCTGTCTCCCTTATCACTTCTGCAGTTGTTGCCCAATCATTCAACATCTCTTCACCACCATAGAGCCCAAGTCTGACCTCCTCCCTGAATCTCACACTACAGTCTTCCTCCTTCAGATTCCACCATCTTAAAACTTTTTTAAGTCTTCTCTTTCTCTTCCAAATCCATCATACACTACAACTAAAAAAAACCAAGGCAACATTTTCCAACTACTTTTGCAAGTTTAATGAACTTTTAATTATTGCTTTTAAATTGAAATTAAATAGTCTACAATATAAAGCCAACCATGTGAGTTTAACTATTGTGACAAAGGTCAGTAAATCATACTTAAACATTTAAAACAAAATAAAAATTTGATAATTTATTTCTTCAATGCACTTGAAATAATTAGTTAGCATTGCCATAACTTTAAGGAAAGAGGTATTCATTTACAACATTTATTACAATATTAACAGCTGCCATATACAAACAATTGGGTGCAGAAAGTTTCTGTAATCTATTTTAATGCTACTGTTGTAAATATTTTAACACGAAAAGTTAAATAAACTTTCACTGCGCATGTTCAAGTCCTAATTTAGACTGCTTTCTGTTTTTCCCTGTATGAGAAAAAACAGAACAATAAGTGGAAACAGAGTTTTCTTCAAAAAGCTAGGCAAGGTTAAGTACTGAAAATGCCACTCTTACAGTTAGATCATCAGATAATTATGACTCCTGCGTTAATGTAAAACAAGGATTTTATTTCTGTGAAACTGCAGTTGAAAAATATAACAATATCTACAAGTCCACAAACAACCGTAAGAGCAAAAGGTTAATTTGGGACCCTGGTTCTGTTCAAGACAAGCTAAACAATCATCAACTCCAGCTCAGACAGACATAAGATTGATATGAAGTGCTTTTCCACAAAAAAGTCAAACTATGCTTTTTAAACAATACTTACATAGTCAGAGATGAGGTCTTGCCATGTATTCAATGAGGCATCTCAGAATTCTATAGTAAGTGAATAATGAAAAACTGCAGGCAATATCACTAAACATCTATACAATGTCAGTGTGGTTCTGTACTACCTATTCAATAGAGCAATATTCACCCAATTAGGCAAGATGAGTAAATAAAGTAATTGTTGTATTAATGTGCATTTGCAACAATGTTACCACTTTGCCTCACCTGTAACAGTTCCAATAACAAGTTCTTGTTGCGTGTACCAGCCACTCCACCCTTCACACTAAACAGGTTAAGAAGTTTTGGAGTGCCCTTGTCCAGCTGGGACATAAACACTGATTCTAGCAAAATTGCAGCACACCTTTGGAATTCATTTATCTGTAATACATCAATTGTTTCACTGTTATTTGGAACAATCAAGACGCAATCTTTCATTCTTATGCAATGTAATACTCCATAAAACATGTGTGGTGGATCTTCAGTATGTGTTCAGCAAAAAGTGTGTCTAGCATCACTTACCTTATTCACTATTATTTGCCTTAAAACAAAAACTGTGTGAGCAGCAGGTCAGTGATAAATCATTTACCTAGAATGGTTCAAGGAGTCCAGGCCATCTTTCTTTTAATTTTGGCATATCTGGGGACTGGGCAACCATTTTCATTCTTCTTCAGCTAAATGGCCATCATGTAATTTATGCTTTTGACGGCCCTTTTCTTGCTGGCTTCTATTAGGTCAAGCTTCACATTCTCAAGGCTCCTGTCTGTTTCACCAGCCATACCATAAATTCCATTAAAAAACCCAGGCTCCTTCAAACAGGGATTCTTTTCTATTAGTGCCTGTGCTACTACAGATCTCTCGGCATCATTGGGGTATGCCGTGTAGCAAAACATGGCCTCTGCCAGGCGCTCCACGCTTTGACACTGTGTGGTGTCGGTAGGGTGTCATCTCTTAAATAAATATAATTACCTTGACATCTCAGTGTTGTGTGAGAAAGTTCAAAAATAATTCAAAATACAACAGACCATGGATTTTTGCCTTTCAGAGGGTGAAGTAGACAAAATAACAGTATCATCTGATATATCAGAGACCCAGATAAAGAGCACACACTGGAGGTATCGATCTTCTCAAGATGAAATCCACAGTAGTATTCACCATACCAGGACACAAGTGTTTTTACAATAAAATGCACCTTATACCCAAAAAGCACAATTTGAACAATCTCTGCAAAATGAGGAAGACCAGCAGTGCCACCATAGGCTTCGACCATGCAAGGTGACTGAATCAATGAGCTGTACTTGAGACTGACAAGGAAACAGATGCTTGATTGATTCCTGAATATTTACATGCAGGACATCTAATAGCACTGATGTGACTTTTACAAAACTTGTAATGCAAGTGATGACTTATAAGCCAATGCTTTGTGGCCAGGGAAAGGAGAACGCAAAATATTACAATATAGCAATCAGAGGTCCAAAAGCAATTATTAATGCAGGATAGTGTTCTAAGAAGTGGTGTTTTGGGATTAACCTTTCATTAGGAAATACGTCTTGGAATCTACATGTTGGTGTTCGGAAATTGTTGCGTCAAGATATGCAATACTTTATTTGTTGTGGACTGGGGCAACACCAAGTTCAATGATATCTTTCAAAAGACACAAGTAGAAGCCAGGCTGGATCATTCAAAGGTATTCTGTGTCCAGTAATGAATGGCAGCAGTTGTATGAGGGCTCAATTTTCATGGGCGTTTCCTCCAATCTTCTTTTTTTAGGAAAAGTTTGTAGACAATGGCTGAGGACAATCAGGATTGTCAGCCCATTTGTACGGAAATTGTGTGATGGCACTGTTAAGTTCACTGAAAGGGAAATATTTTTCAAATATTCAAGAGTTCCAAAAAACTCTTTCAGTGGGGAATCCAGATTTTTGACATAATAAAAAAAGTAAAGAAAAGAGTTACTTGTGAGTTAAGTGAGTCGACTGCAGGATGTTGTCTTGTCAAGTGACAGCGGAGGCTACTCCAGTTTTTAAAAGAGCATGGGCAATCCTTAAACAAGGCATGGCATTGCTGTGTCCAAACGTCCCATGATGCAGTCTATAATGTCAGTCTTTGCTGGTAAAACAGCGCTGCATAATTTACAAGGCCATCCCATCTGTGATCAAAAGTAAAAAAGGATGACAATTTAGGAGTTTTTTTTTTCAACACTCAATAACTGACTTTTGGTTACCTTAATCCCTCTAAATGACAGATAACAACAAACCTCTGAAACATCTACTTCAATTCCACCTACTAAAGAGGTTAGCTCTTTGAACTGCTCCTCCCAGTAGATTGGATGGTCGTCTAAAGAAGCAACAAAAATGAAAGAAGAGTTATAAGAAATTTATTTTGCATTGCTATAACATCAGTGATCCTTAAATGTTCTTAAAATATCTTATATTTGAATATTTTTAGTTAAACAAACGGTTTAAGACAATATAAAATATTTCAAACAAATATATAAAGGTTAACTATTGCATGGGTTTACTCCGGTTTACTCCCACAGTCCAAAAACATGTACATTAGGTTGATTTGGTGATTCTAAATTGCCCATAGGAGTGAATGAGAGTGTGTTGCCCTGTGATGGACTGGCAACCTGTCCAGAGTGTACCCCTGCCTCTCGCCCAATGTGCTCCGGGATAATGAATGAATATAAAGATTAAATTAGTGTTTTAAATTTTTGAATACGTTGCAAAAAAAATACAATGTCCTCAACTTTTTCAAGCAAGTGGGGACAACAACTTTAAAAGTTCCATTAACTGTTAGGTTTGTCCAGACACATGGACATGGATGAGAGAGACATGTGACTAGTGTTTTACCAGCTAATTCGGAAAGAAACATTTAAGAAGACTAAATAATTCCCATTCACTGAGGCTAACGTTATTAGACACCTTAAACAAACAAAATGCTCAAGTACCCAAACTAAGTAGAAATATAATCTGGCAGTATATCTGGCATTTACTGGTCCTACGTTAATGTTAGCGATAGTGAATATAAAAGACATACTAAAAAAAGTTAATATAGACCTTCGGTAAGGCTGCGTGTGGCACCTGCAAAACTAACCAACTGAACGTTAGTGTGTGAAACCTGGCAATACATTTACATATTATGCTGCAATAAATTCAGCTCATTTGGCTAAAACCGAACTTTATGTAATGTCAATAGTTGCAATAGTTACATGTGCTGCACGTTGAATAAAGCCGGGAATATTCCAGAAATGCCAAACTGGTCCAGTATGGGTCAATAAATCACTGATGTTCTGCAGCATGTGACTGGTTGGAACATTTTACTTTGGCTATAAACACTTAAATTTAGTTTTCTAGAAGCAATTTATTGTGAATATAAAAAAATTTGTTTCTATTGACAGGTATTAATAAGTGACAAAAACAATTACACTTAAGATAATTCAAAAAGAAAAAGGAATAAATAAAATCTTTTTAAAATAAATTCCTATAAATAACACCTGGGAAGAGTTTTTACTGTGTACAGACAACCATCCAATGCGGTTTAGCTACACTAGCCCCTGCAACCACCTTACAGACTCCAATCTCTTTTAGGTTACCTCGCCTGCACAAAATATAATCCACCTGTGTGCAACTTCTACCACTCTTATATGTCAGCCTATACTCTTCCTTCTTCTTAAAATATGTGTTACCGCCATCTCCATCCTTTTAGCAAAATCTACCACCATCTGACCTTCCACATTCCTCTCTTTAAGGCCATCACCCATCACCTCTGTTCCCTTCACCAATATGATCATTGAAGTCTGTTCCCATCACCGATATTTCCTGCCTAGTTACACGTTACATCTGGACGTTCACTCAGGCACCTGAAAAGAGCTTTGAGAAGAACCACTGCTCCTCCACATCAAGAGAGGTCGGCTGAGCTGGTTTGGGCATCTGTCCTGGATGCCTCCTAAGACTCCATGGTTCGGTCATGTCCCTGAGGATAACCTCGGACTTGCTGGAGGGATTGTGTCTCTCGGCTGGCCTGGGAACACCTCTGTATTTGCCATTTGCCATATTTGGAAAAGCTGGAGAAAGTGTCTTTGGAGAAGTAGGAGTGCTGCCCATGTGACCTGGTTAAGTGATCAGAAAATGATGAAGACTGAAGATGAAATCAGCAAAAAGTGCCAGCACTCTCTTCACACTCCTGCCATCTGGAGAAAGGTACAGCTTACAGTAACATGCAAATATTAAACAGCATTTAAAGTTTCCACACTTGAACATTGTATATTTGCAAATTTTTTGGTGCAAGTGAATATACTTGTACAATATACTTTGTTCTATATAGTTTGCACACTTTGTAAGCTAATTTAGTCTTTAGTTCTGTAAGTTCTTTTTGTGTAACTCTGCGTTTTATCATGGGGTCCAGAAAAGCAGTTTCATTTCACAGTGTACTGTACCTGCTTTTCAGTTCAAGAAGCATGGACATTTCAATCATGCAGAAGAGTCACTGAGGTATGCAAGTATTTTTATTTTCTGTGTTTAACATTTATAACATGCAGTAAAACTTATTTTTTTGGCTTTTAATGTACAGTTTAAAAAACGTTTAGATTATTAATTTCTTACATCTAACAGACTCTACTAAAACTGGAAATTCATGCAGAAACCAGTCTGCATGATGAACTGCTGGACATACTTTGTGACCTTGGCTTGCGGAAGCACGGAATTAGGGTGGGTGTCTAAGATAAAAACAAACCCTAACCGCCCGGCTGTCCCCTCCATCCAAACTGGACTACATCAGACTCCAGCGGACTACCCTACATGAGTTTAGAGACTGCTGTGTTTATTTTTACGGAGACATGGCTTATCGACAGAATTCAGGACACTGCCAATGAGCTAACTGGGCTAACTCTGTTTCGCGCCGATTGGAATGCAGTTCAGTCCCGTAAGGCTCGCAGTGGTGAGGTGTATTTACATCAACACTTAATGGTGTAAAAACTTTGTGCTTGTATCTGAACACTGCTTATCATCAATGGAGTTACTGATTTTAAGATGCAGAACATTTTATTCACTATGGAAATTCACTTCTGTTTTCATTTTTTATTCATTTGCTTTCCACCTAGTGCTAATGCTAAGGATGGACTTAGCACTGTGGATTTCACTGTGGATTTACTGTGGATTTCAACCATGCAAATCTCAAAGCTGTTCTCCCTAAATTCCACCAACATGTAGACTGGGCTATGAGAGGAGCAAACATGCTGGATCATGTTTACACGGACGTTGCTGGTGCATACCAGCATACTCGGATACTCAGACCACATCACTGTTATGCTAATTTCAGCATACAGATCGGTCGTTAAGCGCTCAAAACCGATTCTAAAACAGATTAAAACCTGGCCAGCAGGAGCTTGTTAGGACAGTTTTGAGTGCACCGACTGGAACACATTTATGGAGGCTGCACCCAACGGTGACACCATTAACCTTGAGTACACTTCATCAGTGACCTGCTATATCGGCAAGTGCATTGATGATGTGACTGTCTCCAAGAACATCACCCCACGACCCAACCAAAAGCCATGGATGACTGCAGAGGTGGGTGCACTGCTTAAGTCGAGAGACTCTGCCTTCAGAACAACAGCTTTAAAAACAGCTAGAGCCAGCTGGATCATGCCATCAGAGAGGCAAAATGTGCACATGCTCAGAGGTCCATGGTCATTTCGAAAACACAAATGACACTCAACACAGAGGGCGCCCTCGCCCGAATACTAGAAACTCTGCTTCCTGTTCAGTCATTGGGCATGGTCCATCTATATAAGCAGGTGGAACTCTGAAGCATGTGCGGAGTATTGTTGCCCTAGGCCTTTACCGAGCGTTATTTCTAGTTTCATGTTTTGGATTACTCTTTGGACTTTGACCTTTGCTACACGTTTTTGGATTACTCTTCTGCTTCTCGTTTTGGATTTGTTTGCCTTCCCTATCCCTTTCCCAAATAAAGCTACACTTGAACTCTGCATTATGGATTCTGCTAATAATTCTGCTACCAGCTCGTTACAGTATCGTCCCAACTGCTTCACAGAAGATGCAATCACCACCACCCTTCACCTTGCACTGACACATCTTTAAAATATAGACACTTATGTATGAATGCTGTTCATAGACTTTAGTTCAGCATTCAACACAATCATCCATTCAGAAACTGAGCAAGCTGGGCATACACAACACACACACCCCTCAAAAACACTTTTCACTCCTGCCGTCTGGTGAAAAGTTCCGGAGCATTCAGGCCCTTACAACCAGACTCTGCAACAGTTTCTTCCCTCACGCCATCAGACTCCTCAACATGTAGAGGAGCAAAGTGCGTGGACATACAAAACACACACTTGTACATATACAGATGGACTAGATGCTCTCACAAAATTTCACAGATCCTTTTATCACACATCACTTTAATTGCATCTGTCTATTCTGATTCTTTTGCACTCTCAGCAAACATTGGGCGAGAGGCGGGGTTACAACCTGGACCGTTTGCCAGTCCATTGCAGTGCTATTGTAAAGGTTTTTTTTGCTAATTATTGACTTGCTGAATCAGAAACAGTGGCATCAGTTTCATTTCTGTACATTATTATTTAATGTAATGATTTTGGTGCCCTGTGATGGACTGGCGACCCGTCCAGGGTGTACCCTCTGCCTTTCGCCCTATGTGTGCTGGGATAGGCGCAGCAGACCCCCGTGACCCCGGAGTCGGGAATAAGCGGGTAAGAAGATGAATGAATGAATGAATGATTTTGGGGCGTCACTGTGGTGTAGTGGTTAATACGGTCGCCTCGCAGCAAGAAGATCCCGGGTTCAATTCCCGGCTCAGGCATCTTTCTGTGCAGAGTTTGTACATGTACATTACTGGTGACTGGTGATTCTAAATTGCCCATAGGAGTGAATGTGTGTAGTTTTGTCTGTGTGGACCGGTGAACTGTCCAGTCGCAGAACTGTATCCATTCCTCTCGCCCTATGTGCAGTGGGATAGTCTCCAACAGACCCAAATCATCTTAAATTAGGGAATAAATGGGTAAAAAGGTGAATGAATTAATTAATCTTAATCAAAGTGTATGACTCGTCTCCGCTAAAGATTTTTGGACTCATAAATGAACTGGGACTTTCCCTCTGGTTCTTTTTGTTTGGCTGTTCTAGTTGCCGGAGTCCTTCTTGCACTGAACTCTGTCTCACAACCTCACTAACCCTCCTTTTCTGTCTGTGTACATACTACCCTACATTAAGCACAGGCTGAACGTTTATTTCACCATCTTAGTGCCAGAACAGGCAGACCGACCTTAAAACGTAGTGAGGTGGAACAAGTTGTGCAATGCTTGTGGATCTAGTAGACTACCCAATCAGAATAAAGGAATGGTCCTCAAACACGACCTCTTGGAAGGTTGCCGCTTCCGGAACGAAAGTGCCAGAACCAAAAAAAAGTCACTACAATAAATTCAACAGTGATTTCCAGAACAACAAAAGGAAATCGGGTACAGTCCACATGGCCAGTTGATAAACAAAAGAGTAAAACAGTTTCACAGTAGAGGAATAGAAAATTGGTTTTCTTTACACAATCAAAAACAGCTTTTATTTGTCTACACAACAGAATCGGTAGATTTGAATACTTTAATCATAATCATTCATTCATTCATTCATTCATTCATTCATTCATTCATTCATTCATTCATTTTCTTACTCGCTGATTCCCGAATTCGGGCTCAGATGCTGGTGCCCATCTCAGCTCACATAGGTGGAGAGGCAGGGATACATTCTGGACGGGTCGCCAGTTACAAACTTAGAGGTTTCATCCTTTAAAAGCACCGGGTTACATACCTTCCCACTTTTGGCTGCTCCCGTTAGGGGTAGCCAGAGCGGATCACTCTTCTCCACACTACCTTGTCCTCTACATCTGAGACCAGGTTACATCCCTGGTGAATGAATTTTAGGATTCAGTCAGACCTACATTCAATTCAGTCATCTATTTTTATATTTAAGAAATCTTTTAAAAAAAAGATTAAACATAAGTGTACAGAAATTAAAGAATCATCCTGTTTATTAATATTAGAGGTTGGCACAAGGTGCAGTTCATTCATTGGATGCAAGAGAGCCTACAAGGCATCACTACAAGGAAAATTCAGAAGTTATTGAATATGTAAAACTTAAATGCAAGCACAAAAACACAAATACCAACACAAACAGCTACATTACGGAAAAAAATAAGACAGACACTGAGATCAATTCCTGCAGAGCGTGAACGTTTTTGGTCTCTGAATAGCTGTTGGTGGTTCACATGACCTTGTCTAGGACATTAGTTTAGAAGACCTATCCCATCCCCTTCAACTGGGGAAGGTCTTTTCTGAGCAGTAACAGGTCTCCGAGGAATCACGCTTATTGATATCAAAGGCCCCCAATTGACTGAAGGTGGCTGACACCGTGGTAACAGAAGTGTCTAGCTTTGATATATCAAAGGAAGATTCAGACATCGACAACAGACAAGGCAAACATCCAAAAAATAAATAAGCAAAATAAAACATGGTACATAGAATACACCGATTCTTACCAGGATAAGAAGGAACGCTCGTTGCCTTGGAAACAGCCTCTTGATCTTGATCTTTTTCTTAGAAACGTTGAAAGTTTTCCAGTCTCATTTTGTAGATGTGCCAGATCACAGCAAGGATAATGGTGTCAGAATATCCACACATACCAGAGCCACAATTGATTGGAGAACTGCAAATGAGACCAACAAATCCCCACCTTCCATGTATTTCATGTTTGCACCCACAAAATGAGGTCTCAACTTTGGTGCAGGATATGGCCGTTTCCATATCTAGTTCCATGTTCCAGTATTGAATGTTTTGCACAGGTTATATACTTTCTGTTACGTGATCCTATACTCCACAGGCTGGAGTCAGACTTCGGGAACACACTTTTATCTACAGGTAAGTACTAACAGATTTTATTAAACAGAAACCAAAACGAAACCGTGATAATAGTACTTAGCTTTTGGGACTCGAATCTGGAAACAGATTCATTGACCAAGACGAAACTTTAGGAACTTGAATGAAGAAACAGATTTAAGATCAGATGCACAATTATCCACATAACATCAAACGTAACGTTCAAATAATAATCCGCATCATCATTAAGATGCCGTTCACCTTAAATAACGCACCATTGCCCGGCTGCTTGATCGCATCCTCAATCAGTGATGGTGGTTAGTGACGTGGAAAAAGTAGGGGATGACACTATCCAAGTATATCATTACACTTAGGTGTTACACTTGAAGGTTACACTTAATATAGCTTCAAGGTACAGACTCTCAAAAGCCCAACCATAACTAAAAGGAAAGAAAAGGAGAACCAGATGGAACTCATTGATAAGTAAAGCAACTTGTTCCTCATTGTCAACACACCCAAGCATATATACAAATCAGCTCACCAGTAAAGGTAAGCCTATACCTTACTTTAAATAACTTTGGATGGAGATTTCACAACGTTGACAGACAAGCCTGCACATTTTAATCAAAGTAGGCATTGCAGAATCCGTTAAATCCAGTCCGTGACAGGAAATGCAGTGTGGATAAACAAGCTAATGTTCACACCTTTGTGTAAATGAGTTTGTTAGTCCAGAACACACTACCTTGTCCTCTACATCTGAGACCAGGTTACATCCCTGGTGAATGAATACGGTAAAAGTGTTACAATAATTTGGCCTGGATCTAAAAATCATGAACTAATTATTCTGCCTCATCTCTTGGTGATTTTTTTGAGAATTTTCTATCTATTTACATGGGCTTCAAAAGATATTTGAATCTATAAAACCAGTGTCAGGAGTGATAATGGCTGCTACATAACTGGGAAGTGGTAGCCTAGTGGTTAAGGTTTTGGACTAATACTAGAAAGACCAGGGTTCAATTCCCACTCCACCAAAACAACCACTGTGGGCCCTTAATCCACAATTGCTAAAAAAAAAAATGAACAAATGTAAGTTGCTCTCTAAGAGTGTCTGCCAAACTGTAACAGGTTCTTAAGTTGGTTTTCTTGATTGGGTTGGAATGATGTCATCTGCTGAACCATCAGTGGGTGTCTGATTCAACATTTCCAACTCGCTCTTCATCCCTCCAATCACTGACCAAATCCATCTAAAAAAATATCGATCTTTTCTTTAAACAGTTACCATCCCACCCCCGACAAAGTTTTCCCCATCAACCCCAGCACAGCACATCCACAATCCAATTCCAACCCATCAGAAAAGCAGCGACTGGAAATTAAAAAGCAGATGAGATTTTACAATAAAGCTTAGACAAATATATGTAAATATAGCTTTCCGGTATTAAAAGTGAGCATCCTAAGCTCTAAAAAACAAAATCACAAATAAAAGCAACAAATTCTGAAAGTTAGCACAATAAATTATAAATAATTTTTTTTAAATGTAGCCTAAAGATAGAAGAACATAGTTAATAGAGTACTTTAGTACAATGCAGGAGCTATCAGATCATCCCACATCCATCAACGGGACTCTGGGGGAGGCCGTGCATAGGTTCCGGTACCTTTGTGTACACATCACGCAAGACTCGTCCAATACTTTAGTGAAGAAGTCACTATTTACTCTCAGGTGCAAAGGACTTTCTAAACCTGCACCATCAAGAGAATCCTAACAAACTCTACTTTCAATCCAACACATGGACACTTTGTAACCCTCTGTGCGTGCGTGCGTGCGTGCGTGTGTGTGTGAGTGTGAGTGTGAGTGTGAGAGAGAGAGAGAGAAAGAGAGAGACCTTTGCTGTTTCTGCACATGTATATAATTTGTAAACAATTGTATTCAATTTATACACTTCCTATTCTATCTGTTTATTTTTATCTTTTAAATATTTTCATCGTATTTATTTTGTATTTTACTGCATGTCACAGTCTGTCAATGTGTGACAAAATCTGAAGCTACTGAAAAATTTTAATCTCTCATCCATCCATCTCCCTCTTATCCATTCATCCCCTCCATCTCTCTCTTTCATCCATCTCTCTAATATTTAATAAAGTAAACGAACAGTAAATCTATAATGAGATCCAATAAAACTCCACTACAAACGCTCCAGAAACCACAGAAAGTCTGACATCAGCAAACAGAAAAGTTTTATATATATAAATTTTTTAAATTTGTTATTAAAATACTTATCAAACTGAAATAAAACATTACTTTAAATTTGTAGTTTTGTCTAATTGAAATAAATAAATTCACTCAATCAATTGCAATATTTAAACTCCTATATTCATTTGTTTTATAAATTTATTTTATCGGCACGTGGTTAACCGATGGCCATTTTCTTACCGGAATACACGTAATTTCCGCCACTTAAAGCTGCAAATGAAACATAAACCCATCACTAGTTTAAGAAAATATTTAAACTGAAAAAAGAATAAAAAAAAATAAATAACCTGCAAATGATTAAAAACAAAAAGAAACAGAAAAGAAACAGAAAGGGTTCCTTGAAGGAAAATTTAGTCGAGCTGATTAAACACACCCAAATGACATCATCAACTAACGATAAAATCTCAGTATGTTTAATACTGTTGAACACTGTCATCATTTGTTTATTTATCAATCAATCCAAAAATTCTCCTTGTAAATATACTACATTTTAAAACTGATATTTAACTTTTAAGATTCCGATTAGGTGGAGTGGTGGCGCAGTGGATAGCACAGTCGCCTCACAACAAGAAGGTTCCAGGTTTGAATCCCGGGTCGGGATCTTTCTGTGTAGAGTTTGCATGTTCTCCCTGTGCTTGCAGGGGGATTCCTCCTGGGTACTCTGGTTTCCTTCCAAAAACATGGTTTGGTGAGTCTAAATTGTCTATAGGAGTGAATGTGTTTATGCTCTGAACATAACCTGCTCTGGAACATGTTTAGTACAGGATTAGTTGGTTTCAGAGAGGTGACGGATCAGGGCGTGTCTGTTTGAAGATGATTTAGTGGAAGAAGAAGCACAAATGTTAGTATAGTGTATATACTTTATATAGGGTATATTAGTCTTTTCTACCGTTACAGAGTTTTAACACCATGTATAAATGTGTTTTCTTTAATATTTTCTGGAGTTTCGTTACCGGTTTCTTCTTCTTCAACATGTTGGAAAGGCAACTGTGTGTGGGGTAATTCGGACAGTAAGTGTTTACTCAAATGCCTTCTCGGTACTTTAGTGCAGTTTCCTGTCCATAAACCACTGAAAGTCATTAAAGAGGAATCCCACACAGGAACAGCTTGTCCTTTCCAATATTTTATTTCACTCAGTTTCAATTATTTTATCAATATCTCCCCACTGTACACAGACACAATCATTATAATGTTTCTAATTATAGATCCTCCAATTTCAGGGTTCCAAAATGTGATTGGGTGCATTGATGGAACCCACATTCCTATTAAAGCTCCTTCAGTCAATGGAGCTATGAGACTGTGTTAATAGGAAGTTAATGCATAGCATCAATGTGCAGCTAACAATGGATTAGATTTGTTAAATCTGTATGCTAATGTGTAAACCATTAAATCATACTGATTACTCTTTCCCAATAAACAGGTAATATGTGATGCTTACCCACCTCATCCCAAACATTGAAGCCAAGTGGCCAGGATCTGTATATGATGTCATCGTTGTGCCCCAAATTTCCCCAGGGTATAACTTACTTTTTATTCACGGTCAGGCAATTAATGTTCTGTAAATTATACACTTTACCTGCCATTATAAGACAACTTGGTGGTTACTTGCTGGGGGACAAAGGGTATGCTTGACTGCTATATCTGATGACACCCAACCCTGAACCTGAGCAAGGATCACAGGCACAATTCAACCTGGCCCACGGCAGAACACGGATCAGAGTGGAGATGTGAGCTCAGGGTTAGGCCAGAGAGGTCATGTGACATTACATCTGCAGGTGCTGTTTTGCACAACATCGCCACAATGAGAGGTGAGAGGGTCCCTTCACCTAGGATGAAGATGGCCAAGTGGGTGCCCCATTAAACACATCTCTCCAAAGAGATGGTAGAGTGGTACGAGAACTATTTACCAGAACTATTTCTAATAAAATCAATTAAGAGTCAAAGGATGTTTGTTCTTTCTTTATTTCCTGTAGTTAAAAAAGGGAATTTATTGCTTTATATTCCATTCAACAATTCAACCAAGCCAGTAGGTTGCGCATGAACACACAAGGTTGCGTAAAGTGGCTGGCCAGGCTCTGCTCCTCAGGCGTCGCCCCTATGCAGCTTGCAGATGAAGCGCCACCCACATGGATAGCGTCGTCATCCTGGCAACTAGGTTGCCAGGGCGATGACGTAATATTTAAGGCGACTCGTCGGTAGGCACATCATGGGTGATTGAAGTAAGGTACGGCTTAAGTGTTATGGTTAAATCTCTTGCTCTAGAAAGGTTGGCTTACGATCGTGTTTGTTATTGTTTTGGTTTACTTCGCTTGTGTATATTTCGTGTCTTGTTTATAGTCTCGTCTCCGTGTCTTTGTGTTTTGTGTATGTTTGTGCACTTTATGTATCATGTCACCACACTTGTAAATAAACCTTCACGTCTTCACTGCATTATGGATATGGCTCTATTCTCTGTCATCTCCGCGTCGTTACAGAATCACCAACCTACCATTTATCCAGCGGGAAGTAATTGGGTGAAGGACTCTTTTTTTGAAACCATTCAGCCAAGAGTTTTTGTCAGCACATCTAGCCAAGTTAGTGCTAGCATTTAATGCTATGGAGGCTAATCTGCTAGTTACCGCTATCCGGTTACACACACAGGCAGTGCAATCGCTCACCGAACAGGCTAACCTCCTAGACAGAGTGCTAGCGCCGACACCTGCGGGTAAGCATCTCGCCCCACCTATGAAATTCAACGGCAAGCAGGAACGTTTGTCAGTACTTTATTACTCAGTGTCACCGTTATTTCACACACACTCGTCAGTTCCCGTCGATAAAAGCGAAGTGTGAATTCTTTATATGGTTTTTGTGCGACGAGGCATTACTAGCGCTAGCTGTTGTTTGGGACTTATACTGGTGGCAACCTGTGGATATCAAGCATTTTCTACATTGGATTTTGGAGGTCTTTTTGGTACCTATCGAGCCAGGGTTAGTGTTTGCTTCAGAGCCCTCTGCGTCTGCATCAGAGCACTCTGCGTCTGCATCAGAGCCCTTGTCTGCACCTGCATCTGAGCCCTCGTCTGCGCCTGCATCTGAGCCCTCGTCTGCGCCAGCCTCTGAACTTTTGTCTTCGCCAGCCTCTGAACATGTGTCTTTTTGCATGGTGTGTTTGTGAATCTGGAGAAAGCGTATGACCGGGTTTGGAGAGAGGAGTTGTGGTATTGTATGAGGAAGTCAGGTGTAGCAAAGAAGTATGTGAGGGTGGTGCAGGACATGTATGA
>JAOTRA010062448.1:0-15740 GCA_026260255.1 Pseudolaguvia tuberculata | reverse complement strand
GTGGGGGGGGGGGGGGGGGGGGGGGGGGGGGGGGGTGTTTCCAAAGGTTTAAGGGTTCCAAAAACTGCTGAGATTCTGATGTCAAACCATAATAAGTGAGACATCTATGAAACTTTTACTGTTGGATTCTTGTTTTTGGTTAGATATAATCTGATGTTGATTTTAGCTGTTGTAATTCACTTGCTCATTGTAGAGTAGATTAACATTTATATTGTAACTGTGCAGAACACAAAAGTCAATGAAATGCATATAGTATAGACACCAATGCAAAAATGTAAATACTGGGAGTTCAGTAGGTCAAAAAAGTGTTCCTGAATCAGCTTGTGTTAAAGAAAAGGCACTCTTAATGTCTACCATATTAAAGCGGATTAAACCATGTACACTTGGGGTGACCTCATTAAGCAGGATTTGTGATGAAGGTCATTGATACTGGGTAGTTGAATAGCAACGATATGCTGAGCAATCTTCACTACCCCCTAAAAGGCCTACCGGTCTGAAGTAGTGCAGTTTCCGTATCACACTGAGCAGCAGTTTGTAACTATGCTTTCAAAAGTGCATCGGTAAAATCTCAGCAGGATGCAGGGGAGCCGGTTATCGCTCATTAGTTTCCTGAGGAAGTAAAGATCCTTAGAGATTTAGACACAAAGGAACTTGCAGCTATTCAGATTCTCCGCTTCAGCTTTTTGTAGCTGGGAAAGAGTGAAACTCTTCCAAGTGCGAAAGTTGGTCCAAAATTAGTCCCTGGAGCTTACCCAGAATTTATCTAAGGATGTGACGTTTTCATGTATTGAGGACATAAAAAGAGATAATGGCACAAATTTGGTGGACTTTTAGGACAAAAGCGTGACAAAATGAAGAAGGATACAAAAGTTACATTTAAGTAAGTATAATTTTTAGCAGCAAAACTGTGTACCGGTTTTTGGTCTGAAGTGTGTTGTAACAATAACATTTGCAACAATTACTAGTATAGTGTAGTTATGGGGACAGGCTCATATTGTAGAACATGGGTGGCAAAGTCAAATATCACAGAGGGCCAAAAAAAAAACAATTTGCTACAAGCCGAGGGCCGGACTGGTTCAGTGTTTATTAAAACATATTGAAAAGATTGCACAGCCAATTGAACCAAGACCAAACACAGTATATATTATTTAATGTTTAAATGAATAAAGCAATATGTCTTATGGCTGTCAGTAATTTCAAGAGAAAACATTAAATAGGCAAATAGCAAAAAGTAAATCTGTTCCTTAATATCAAGATAAATGCATTAATGAAATTGAAACATTATAAAGTGCATTACTGTGCTGTTCTATGATCAACAATCACTGCTTTCAAATAGGTTCATGCGGCTCTTGCATTCATATCGAAATTTGTGTTTTTCTAATGTGCACATACGCATCAGTTTAATACGGTACTTTCGTGAAACGCTTGTGTGACATAAAAATACCGCAATATTTCCGAGCAAACGCAGAGATCATTTAACTAAACAATTAGTGTCAATTTAACTCTCGCATGGAATCAGACGTCCAACTGTCCCGCAACAATATTAAACCCAGAATATCAGACAAACACGGATATAGGATGCAGCCCCCCACCCCCCGGTTCCGGTTAAGCGGTCAGAAAAGGAATGAAAGAGTTTCACTCTGACCTTCAATCATGACAGTATTTTAGTGTCGCATTGGATGAGAGTTGGGACATACAAGACAAACCTCAGTTGGTAATATTTACACGGTCTGTGTCTAATGATTGTGTGATATTGTGCCATTAAAGACAGAGCCAGTGACAGACATGTGAAAGAAACAATAGGGCTGCATTTTTTTACCATTGTAAATAATTCTATTTTTGTTTGTGGACTGGTTGAACTGTGTGTGCGTGTGGGTGTGTGTGTGGAATGGGTGGGTGGCGTTCTTGTTTTTCCATGTGTATGATGTGGCTCTTTGTGCGAAACTCAGTAAAAAAAACCCCCAGATAGTAGTCAGATATAAAACAAGATAGTTAGTCAGAAACAACAAATTAGACAGTCTCCTTCTGCATTGAATGTAGGTAACATGACAGAAAACCTACCCCAGGGGTCCGTTTAAAGAGCGTTGGGGTCTCTATATCCACAAATCCTAAAAAGAACATTGCTATTAAAAATAAGAATGATGCAACTGGATTTATAGAGAATGTATGTATACAGTTTCAGTCTCACCGTGCATGTTGCAAAGGTACTCTCTCATTTTCATCACAAGTTGCGATCGCAGTCTCAGATTGTATTGCATTTGAGATGAGCGAAGATCGAGATACCGATACTGCATCCGAAGAGCTTCTGATTTCTTAGCCAGAAAAAAGACATGCATAGATGATAGAGACATGTGCAAGTAAGAAAACATCTTGAAAACTTGATTCATTATTTTTGAAAGCTTGTCTTTAGACATTTTTGTAAAAAAGAAATTATAGAACAAGCGTTTGTTATCAAATAACAAATCAAAATGCTACAAATGCTGTTTTGTGATAAAAAAAAAAACCTCACCTTGACAAAGTCTTTAATCTCGAAAGGCAGTTTACGGCATGTATTCAACACTTCCAGCTTCTCAGCATACACTTCGATTTCTCCGGTGGACATGTTCTGAATCAACACAAGCTCTTTGTAATTACTGACAGATGCTAAACTTGGGAATGAATATTCATAGTCTTTTCTTCACAATTAGTAATGATTCAAATTGTAGTATGTGAATTTTATTGGAAAAGTAACTTATTAGACAGAAACATTTTAAAATCACATTAAACAAATCGGGGCGGCGTAATGGTTAGCACGGCCGCCTTACAATAAGTAGGTCCCGGGTTCGATTCCGGGGCCGGGGATGTTTCTTTGCAGAGTTTGCATGTTCTCCCCGCACATGCGTGGGTTTTCTCCATTTATTCCAGTTTTCTCCCACAGTGAATGTGTGTGTGAGTGGTTTGTCATCTATGTGTGCCCTGCGTTGGACTGGCGATCTGTCAGGGTGTACCCCTCCCTCTTGCCCAATGTGCAGACCCTTTGTGACCCCGAATTAGGGAATAAGCGTCTAAGAAGATGAATGAATGAATCAATGAACATTAATCAAATCTTTCTGCTGTTTTGATTAACTGAGGGGATACAGAGGAAAAGGTTATAAATCCATTCAAGTGGGAAATATAGCACAGATGGTGATTATTTTTCTCTATACAATATCATAGTTAAATTCTCGAATCAGATTCATCAGAAGACTTTTCATTCATCTTCTTACCCGCTTATTCCAGAATTCGGGGTCACGGGGTTCTGCTGCGCCTGTCCCAGCACACATAGGGCGAAAGGGGGGGGGTACACCCTAGACGGGTCGCCAGTCCATCTCAGGGCAACACATAAACAAACAACCATTCACACACACATACACTCCTATGGACAATTTATAATCCCAATCCACCTGCATGTTTTTTGGACTGTGGGAAGAAACCGGAGTACCCGGAGCAAGCAAACTCAGCACAGAAAGATCTCAGCCCGGGATTCGAACCTGGGACCTTCTTGTTGTGAGGCGACCGTGCTAACCACTACACCACCGCGCCGCCCTAAGAAGACATTAGGACTGCTAAATACAGGATAGGCTCAAAATTTGCTAAAGACAGCGGTACACAAATCATTTTTTATTTTCTGCTGTACAATCTGAGGTGGGCTCCATGTTGAGTTTGAGGAAGGGGTGTAGAAATCCCAGACCAGTTCCCAAACAAATTAAAATTGTGCTTAAATTGAGAATATAATGTCTTTTTAACTAAACACAATAGTTAAAGTTTTTCCTATTCCTTTTTATTGAAGCGGCTCAACCCCACCCCTAAAAATTGCCCACCAGTGATATCTGTTTGTCCACCTTTCGATGGATGGCAAGAACCGGTGCATAGCACAAACTATGATTTCAGCATTGGCATTGTAATATGTGCATCTGCAATAGTCACATAATAAAACTCGCAATTGCAAATTGAAAGGCTGCAATTATCTAATCGCAAAATTACAGGTTGTTATGTACAAAATACTAGCGTGAACGAAAAAAAAAATCCTGGTTGTTATCATTCAGTCATGCCTTTGACTTACCTTATTCTGCTGACCTTCTGGACGAAGCTTGACTCTCCCTTTAATCTTGATCACGGACTCGACCGTTAAATTACAGAAAGCATCCTTCAGTTCACTCTGAGACTGAAGACAAGAGACCAAACAAACATAGGAATCAGGATTAGAAGTTAAAACACTGTAGAATTATTTGGCCTTAAAAATATATATTTGTCTACCTCATCCTGTGGAATAAGAACTTGGACCAAACCACTGAAGTCTCTCAAGATCACAAATAAATCCTGTCTGCAATTCAAATAAATGAGAGGAAGAATGATTTTATTCAACTGGAAATCATTAAACATGAATTAGTTTAATTATTTGTTGCTCTGTAAAATATATTTTAGGGAATAAGCGGGTAAGAAGATGAATGAATGAATCACTAAAGGGTCAATATTTTTTATCCTAGTACAAACATTATTCATTCATTCATTCATTCATCTTCTAACCCGCTTATTTCCTAATTCAGGGACACGGGGGTCCACTGGAGCCTATCCCAGCTCACATAGAGCAAGAGGCAGAGGTACACCCTGGACAGATCACCAGTCCATCGCAAGGCCACACATAGGCGAACAATCAAACACACTCGCATTCACTCCTATGAGCAATTTTAGATTCATCAAACAACCTAATGTACATGTTTGACTGTGGGAAGAACCCGGAATACCCGGAGAAACCCATGCAACTTATTTTATAATTGTGGCTTTTTAAAATAGATTTTATTATCACTAAAGGGTCAATATTTTTTATCCTAGTACAAACATTATTTTTTTCCTAAAAGTTCTACGACATGTAGCTTACATACAATCCCAGAATTCAGCTGTGATTGAATTTATGATTGATCTAAATTGGTACCAGAAGGAAACCCATACAAACTCCCCATCAACCCCCAATTAGGGAATAAGCTGGTAAGAAGAAAAATAGATAGGTGGATGGATGGTTAATATATTAAGGACAACAAAAAACACTTCTGACCTTAAATACTGAACCCAACCACATAGTGTAACTTCCTGTCCCACATGACTGCAGTTCACGTCTCCACAGGTGTGACTTCGGATGGACAAACTGCTCTGACCTTCAGAAAACACAAACTAATGACATTCCAACCCCAAATCGCATCACATCTCTAATAGTTGTAATATTACACTGTGATATGAAGTGCGCATGTGTAGGAATTAATAAGACCTTTAGAATTAAACATAGTGTGAATATTACCTAAAGCAGCAGTACTGAACAAATGACAGGAAGACACCGGTACGTTTGGGAAGATGGAGATTGAGGTATAAATATGGTGTGTTGTTCCAGGTCTCGCCGTGTGCCGGGGATAGCGAAAAACACGCCGAGCATTTCTCAACAATATTAATGATACGCGTTGATTTGCCATTGTATGCCTATGACTGCAAACATTATAGTCTCTTTAGTCGAATTATATACAGTATGACAGCCAACCAACTGTCACCTTCCTGTTTATTATTTTATACCCTAATCGGAAATTGTAGTTTGTTTTTATATCACATCCG
This sequence comes from Pseudolaguvia tuberculata, assembly GCA_026260255.1. NCBI lineage: Eukaryota > Metazoa > Chordata > Actinopteri > Siluriformes > Sisoridae > Pseudolaguvia > Pseudolaguvia tuberculata. Next base: position 10,124 of record JAOTRA010062448.1, on the reverse strand, counting down.
TAAAGTTTTATGTTAAAAAATATCATGCTTTAAAAAAAGAAACGCCAACAAATGACTAAAACAAAATAAATCCTACATGCTCATTATACCAAACACGAGTGACCTAGACAGCATACTATTTCGCTAGACAGTATACTAGTATGATACGTCACTTCTTTGAGAATACTATTTTTCCGCACTACTTAGTACGAAAGTGCACGCAGACTGAATGTTTTAGACTCAACCAATCAAATTTTCTATACAGCCCCGTGTATTAACAAGCGAGATAATTATATTTTATGTATACTTTAAATAATCAATTGTATAATTTGATTTAAGATGTTATGTTAATTGTATAGGACTCTATTTACTTGCTAACCGTAAATGGTTTCCATTAAAAGTGTTTCGTATCGCGATTGATTACTTTTCCTAGCGTGTTGCATGATGGGATAGCGGGATTTTCAAATCCGCTTCCGCCTTGTTTGGCGTCTGTTAGTCATGGAGGGGCGAGTCAGGTAAAGAAATTGGTTTGTTTTTGGTTGTGAAGATTTATATATAAACAAATCTATATAAATGACGGTTTATAGAATAATTATAAAACAAAAACATGCGCTTCTGTTTAACTTTGTGCTATGAGCTAACGCTAGCTTTGTGTGAGCTGTCCGGTCTAGATATAAACGGAAGTGTAGTGCACTAGAAAGAATAGACATAATTGATTTTACCCCCTATGTAGTGCACTTTATTTTAAATAACGTCTTGTTTTGGACGTGTCGCTGTTTGAAAGGTTGTATCAGGTCGTTTTGATTCAATAGTGTGATTAATGCTTGTATTTAATATAAATGTAGTAATATTCCGATGTGTTTATGTATTTTAGTGCTGTGACCACTCCGGCTAACATGCCCATAACACGGAGGAAGAGTTATGGCCGCAGCTGTGTGGAGAATCCGTCGTTGTTCTGGCAAACTCCCGGTTATTTAACCTCTCAAAGGATCCAAACAAGCAGAGAAGTTGCCAGATCCCGCAATATTACCGTAAGCTCTTACTAATCAAATGCTTACTCTTTATTATAATCATAAAAATTCCTCGCCTATTTACATTTATCACCAGTGTATTGTCGAGTTTTAACACACAAACAGTTAACACACAAAAACTCGACAATATACTGGTGATAAATGTAAATTGGCTGAAGGAGGAAGACTAGTGTGAGATTCAGGGAGGAGGTCAAACAGGGTCTGGGTGGTAGTGAAGAGTTGTTGAAGGATTGGGCAACGACTGCAGAAGTGGTAAGGGAGACAGCTAAGAACATACTTGGTGTGACATCTGGAAAGGGACAGCGACAACTGTGGGCCTTTGAGCAAGTCCCTTAAGACCAAATGTAAGTCTGCCAAATGCTTAACTGTATCTGTTCATGTAAATGTATTTGAATCTCATAGTTGTGTTCAAGGTTCAAAGTGTTTATTGTCATGTGTATAGTAAAGGAAAAATTTCCCTATAAAATGAAATTCTTACTTTGCTGTACACACCAAATGCCTAAAGTAGAGATACAAAAAAATTTTGGTTAAAAAAAAAAGTAGGAAATAAAGGGCATAAAATAGTCAAATAAATTAACAAATGTACATGATGTGCAAATTTGGCAGAGAATAAATGAAACAGACCATCAAGAGGTCGGCAGTGTGCTACCAATACAGCTATTAAATGGGGATGTGCAATTGAACATGAATAGACAGACGGTGGTAGTGTAGACAGTAGTGCAATAATCAGACTGTTGTTACAGACTCCTGTCAGCTGTTGGCAGATGGAAAGAAAGAATTTCTCAGTCTGGTGGTCCTACACTTCACACTCCTGTACCTCCTGCCAGATGGGTGAAGTGTGAACAGTCCTTGTTGTGGGTGTGAGGGATCTTTTATGATGATGACAGCTCTCCTATGGACTCTGTGTTGGGTAATAAGATGTTGAGATTTTCATTGGGAGTGACGAGAATAGACATGATTAGTTTAAATTAGTTTAAATGAGTTTATTAGAGGGACGGCGCATGTAGGATGCTTTTGGGACATGAGGGAGGCTAGGCTTAGATTATTTGGACATGTGCAGAGGAGAGACATGCACTATATTGGTAGAAGAATGCTGAGGATGGATGTGGCGGGCAGGAGGAAAAGAGGTAGGCTAAGGAGAAGGTTTCTAGATGTGGTTAAGGAAGACATGCTGGTAGTTGGTGTGAAAGGCAGATGTAGAGGACAGGGTACTGGGGAGAAGAGGGCTCCGCTGTGGCGTCCTCTAACGGGAACAGCCGAAAAGAGAAGATGGTGACTGGTTGATAAAAGGCACTTATTACCGAATCAGACGTTCATCTGCAATAAACAGATGGCAGAATGTGCGATATGAAGTTGAGATTATATTTGTTTACTACAGTTCAGGATTTTATTTACTTTAAAGTTAATTAATCAAGTGAATTTGTTTAATTTAATTTGTTTGCATAAGAAGTGGCACAAGTGGGAAGTGGTAGCCTAGTGGTTAAGGTGTGGGACTAATACCAGGAAGACCAGGGTTCGATTCCCATGTCAACCATGCAACCACTGTGGGCCCTTGAGCAAGGCCCTTAACCCACAATTGCACACTTGTTAAAAAAAGATCAAATGTAAGTCACTCTGGATAAGAGCGACTGCCAAATGCCAAACTGGAACTGTAAGAATCAATCACTTTTAAAGCTTTAATAAAGATGCTGTTTAATTTAGTGTTCGATACCGTCTGATTTTTACATTTGGTAGTCATTTATGATTCTGTAGATTCCGATACAGAAAACACTGCTATATTCTTTTAGATTTATTTAGGCTTATTTTATTATATTTTATGCAGACACCCTCACAAACATTGAATGAATAATAAAATAATGAATTCTTACCAAATGGAGCTAGTGAACTGGTATAGCATTCTGATATTATACTTTATACTATAGATCACAGAAAAGCTAAACTCTAACGTTTGTATAAATAAAATATCTCACCGGGTATAGGGAAATTGTGCTTCTAAATAAAGGTAACACTAATTCCACCAGCACATAGTTTTTCAGGAATCTACTAGCTGCTGTTCTAATCATTTTACAGTAATTGGAATTGACCCATTTTTGTAATTGTACCAGCTGTGCGGTTTTCATGTTGACTTGTAATTTGTAAATCTTTCATATGCAACTTTGTAAGACTTCAGAGATACATGAATGTCCTCCTCAATTTCTTGCAGAATCAAGTGGACTCTGAACAAGTGGCCCTTTTAGTGAAACATGAGTGGAAGCTAGCTTATGTCACGCCGCTGTACCAGTTCCAGCACTCCCAGCTAAAACGGTACTCCAAACACCTTACGGCTTTCATTGTCGCAGAGAAGCAGCAAGGTCTTGCCGTGGACGTGGGGCTGGAGGCGGGTTTCAAGGTCACACTCACCACAATCCACGGAATCGCAGAAACTGAGAACGATGCAGAAACCGTATTCATTCAAGTAAATAAACAGTAGAAATGTTTGTGTAGTCATGGCCTCAGATGAAAGGAGATGAAGATAGTTCTTCTTAACTGCCATCATGATGTGTGTTGTACCAGTTTACTCCAAATATCAGGGTTCACTTTTCTTATAATTAGATTTTTAGTAGACTGCAATACCCATGCCGCTTCAGTGTTGTATAACATTTACAAACACGGAACAAGACCCTGTGAGTGTTTAATGATTGAATAGCGTTTCCTGTTTCACATGAATACAGAGGCATTTGTTCTGTATTTTTGAGTTATGCAACATTTATGCATAATCATCCCACCCCACCATCATCCTTTAAGAATACATCCTGTTCCTGCTATTTTTGCCATTTCTGCTTTATATGTCTAAAGGAAGTGTTACTCCTGCTGACCTCTTGTTATTTTTCAGATACACTCCAAGCCAGCATTTGGAGCTCTGAAGCCGGTGTGGCATGGCTGGTTGACCTGTGTGAACGGTGACCACGAGTACCTGAGGTCATTGCCCACTGACTTTGTCAGTCTTCCCCTGTTCTGCAGCAGTGGCTCTGAATCCCTCACGGCTCTTGTCAGGTCCTGGTTTGAACACAGCTTTGACTGCAATTTCGGCCCACTGTTTCTAAACTCCACCACTCTGAACTGGCTGGCTGCCCTGTGGACCGGCTGCCATCCCAGCAGTAACATCAGGTACCTGAAACTGAACTGGACCATGCCCACACAGCCCTCATTGGACATCCTGTACACTGTGAACCCACAGGATGCCTGGGAGTTGTGGAACAGCATTCACAGTGAGGATGGTGTCGATGACAGAATTCACATTGAAGAGGTGCAGCAGTTTATAAATGGACTCCAGACGCACTTTTTCAGACATTTTAAAATTTACCTGTCGGCCGGGACGCTTATGAAGGTCTCCACTTCCCTCGGTTCAGCTCATTATGAGGGCAAAATCAAGGTAAACACCAAGCATTGTTATTTATTCTTGCTGCTTACAGCAAAAGTCTTAAATCTGATCTGAGTCTTCTTAACAATCTGGAACTGCTTTATGTGCGCATGACTTTCATTTAGAAAATAGTTCATACCCATGAACGGTGTAGATACAGATACCAGTAAACAAGGATTACATATTTTTAGATTATTATTTCCTTATATAATCTGTAGCTTGGGTGCTTATGAAACTATACACATCAAATATAGTGATTTAAACTGATTTGCCAAGTAAGAAGTAGTTTAAATATAAAGTAAGTAATCAGACCAATGCATCTATTTTCGTTCTGACTTGATCAGAAGAAGCTCAACCAACCCAACCAGTCTAGAAACGCACTGTACAGTACATGAAGCAAATTCTCATCTCATCTTTGTAAAGATATGGTTTGGTTAGTGCAATTCACTTCAAAATTTACTGAGATTCGTGTAAATGCATAGTTCTTACTGTAAATATAATAAACATAAATCCACTGTGTCCTCGTACGCAAGTAATCGTTACATTGCGCCAACATATAAGTATGAGTAGAACATGTTTCTTTTTCTTCACTTTCATTTCAAAATAACAGTTCTGATTTAGATAAATAAAATGGTAATGATTTCTTATGCGAACTGGTACCTTTTGCTATGTAAATGGTCTGTCAGCCCGGGGGTAGGGGACCACTGGTATAAATGACATGTGGCGGGATCTTGGATTGAGAAATCTGTAGTCTACGACAAGGTAACAATGTATATTTAAAAAAAACTTATTTTATAAACAAACACAAGCTAAAAATAGGATTTTTATATACGTATTAGTGACTTTCTGTAATAAAAGCCCTTTTGTTGGTGGTTTTACGCAGTGTGTGTGTGAATGCCGTTCTTTCTGTTTCAGATTGGCAGCAGTGATTACATCAGCACTTTACTGACCCTGCTGACCGAATGCGCCCTTCAAAGAATACCTGTTTAATTTTACCATCTTTTCTTAATTGTTTGTTTAATATTTTTCCACTGAATACAGTTGTCTACAGCCTCTGCTTTCCTGCATGAATCCTAAAACTGTATTTGTTTGTCTGTCATGTTATAATGGCTTTTTCTTTTTAACCCTATCCGATTTGTAAATAGCCCAAGAATCTTATAAAATTTAAGACTTATCTTTTCTGGCTTTTACAGAATCTATAGCTTTTGTAGATTATGACTAGGTTACTAATGATTTATTGTGGAAATGTCAGCTAAATACAACTTGTTTTTTTTTAAACATTTGCAGAACACACCGTTTTAGGCTAAATATTCTTCAATGGATACAGTACCTTTCGAAGCAATGGAGTCATGTCTTAATTTCTTATCTTTGTCCTGAAATAAATAAAAGTTAAACTCTGCGGGTGAATGTTTGAGCACTCGTGAGCAGCAGAACCTTGACAGCAATCATCAGCTATACTTTCAATAGAATTAAGGACGCATACTTGGCTTTTGGAAGACCGACCGAAGCCCACTGCAGAACAGGATTACTCATTTTCCTGACACTAGACATTTGTAAGGGTTCTTGAAGTGAAACACCTGGGCCACCAGATTGAGTATGTGCTGTTGACTTTCTTGCTTGGTAGCTGAAAATTCTAAACAGGGCACTGGGTAGAAAACACCATGTTAAAGCATCATGATAAACGGTTACGGCTGAAAAGCTCTTTGAAGCTCCAAAATCCTTCCATTTTATTTAGCAAATTAACATAGTGTGCAGACTAACACTGGGAACCGTTTATTCTTTAAACTCAAAAAGAAAAATAATCTAACAAACAAATGCATAATTCCACAGACATTAAAAACTAGAAAAGTCATAATTGTGTTTAAAACAGAACAGCAACTAAACTGAACTTATTTTGGATTAAAGTGCACAAACTGATGCATCATGAAGTAAACGAGGAAAAGGTGTTAAAAGGGAGGAATTTGCATGTGCCTCGTTTGCAACAAACCTTCGGTAATAAACACAAAGGCGAACGCATGCATTACTGAAGCCATGGCTGATGGGACAATGTAAAAAATAAAATAAAAAAAATCACAGTGCATCCAGTTCATAAGATTAAAATGACCGTTCAGACAAGCTACAGTTCCATGTGAACATGAGGATGTGACACCTCATGCAGCATTAGCTTACTGAAGAATCAAACAAAAGAAATCCACAAATACTAGGCAGTACTGATCCTTCCAGAGAAGCATATTGTTAAACTCTACTCATTTCCTGTGTTTGTGACCAGACAAATGCAACGGTGATGGTCAGCTTTAACACCCGGATGAAATCCATAGCCTTTGACTATAGAAAGAAGCTGGAAAAAGTCTTTATCCATCCAATCAGCCACATGAAAGAGCCAGATGTTCAGCCTCTGCTTAGATGACCTTGCTGGTTTGAGATGTCTTAAATAATGGAGTCTTTTTTCCACCGTCTCAATGAGAGGCACAAGCTAAAGTGAGGCATCTGTATGTGTATATACATATATAAATGTAGGCTTTACCATATATGTGATTCACAGTGAGTCATTTTGATGACGCCGACCCCCCCTCCTAATCTCCTGTAGTTCATTCCACCATAAAGCCTGTGGAGGGAGATGAATGGGAATGGGTTATACAACACGAAGAAAATGCACATGAACCCACAATTTAAAATTACCTCCATGTGTTAGCGTCGGGATCATAAACTTCTATTGTCTTTAAGTAAGTTGTCCCATCAAATCCACCCACTGCCATTAACTGGCCGTTCACCACAGCTAAACCCACCTGGAAGCCAAAAAACACGTTCAACATCAATGCTGGAAAGTTACAATCCTAAACTGGAGGACTTACCCCGCTTCGTCTGGACGTCATGGCAACCACAGGAGACCACTGATTTGTTCTCGGGTTGTATCTCTCTGCGCTGCTCAATTCTGTAGTGTCGTCCCGGCCTCCGACCGAGTAGATCATGTCCTGGTAGACGGCGCAACCAAGATGTTTCCGCCGCGTGCCCATTGGTGATACTGTGTGCCAGCGGTTTTCCTGGGGGTTGTACCTCTCCACTGCAGAGGACAGGAAACCTCAGATTTTTTATTTATCTTTTAAATCTTTATGTTCAAGTTAATACAAAACTGCACAGACCCAATCCCATTTCTACCCTTTAGCCCTACCCTATTCCTCTATGTTTCATGCATTCTTGTGAAGGGGTAGGGGTGTCTCAATCCTCTTTTGGTGGCAGGTATAAAGGGGAAAGATACACACACTTCAACCAAAGGGATATGAGATTTCAGGGTTGCCCAATTGATCAAAGAGTGGTAGAGGTAGTACTTATTTCCGTCATTTTAATTAAGAGCTAAAAATCATTAATCAGACCTTATGTCTGGGTTTTAAATACTGTATTTTCCGCACTATAAGGCACTATGCAGTCACATAAGTCGTACTAAAACATTTTCACAGATTTTTGAGTACCTTGTATCACATAAACCTGCTAGTTTTTTTCATCAGACATCAGTTTAAAGGGAATTTGTTTGATTTATTTATTTATTTTTCTACCACTGTGATTTCTGTGAGTGAATCAGTGCATCGGTGTGTGTATAGTGTGTGTAAGTATATCTAGGAAAGTTAAACAGACATAATAATCACATTGACAGATTTTTGTACTGGTTCAAGGTCAGTAAGCACAACCAGAATTAATTCATATATAATATGTTTGAGAAATCTAACATTTTTATAGTTTGGAAAATACGGTACTTCAAAAATCAAGTTATAAGAATTAAGTCAAGGCAATAGGATTGAAAATGTAAAAATATTTAAGGAAATTCTTTTACAAAATTGCAAGAGGTGTCTTACTGTCTTACCTAAAGTAAGACTAATCCTGTTCAAGTATTTATATGAGCATGTCCCTTTACTTTGTTTAGCTATTTACTGATTTATGTACAGCTACAACTTAATTCTAATATAAGTAAAAGATAAAACTCTGATTGCCCTCAACTGCAATACATTTCACAGAATTGTTTTATTGACATGTAAACATACCCGTGTTTAATGGGGAAGTGCCGTCTGACCCACCCACTGCATAAAGGAATCCTCCGAGAACTGCTACGGCCACGCCCAAACGCCGCGTACTCATGGATGCCACCCGTGTCCACTTATTCTCTTTAGGGTCATATCTTTGCAGAACAGCAACAAATGATAATGAACATTATTAAAACTAAAGACTGAGACTAAATTATACAGTCATGTAGAATCATTCTTCCAGCATGCCTTGTGGGTCTGGGTTTTTACTCTTGATTAAAACATGATGAATGCTGTTAATCAAGAAGAAATAAATCCTAATGCTGTATTTTATTCAATGGTTTGGACATGTGCAAAGGAGGGACATGTAGTATATTGGTCGGAGAATGCCGAGTGAGGATGGAGGTGCCGGGCAGGAGGAAAAGAGGAAGACCAAAGAGAAGGTTTATGGATGTGGTGAAGGAAGATTTGCAGGTAGTTGGGGTGAAAGAGGCCAAACGGGAGCCGCCAAAGGGAGATGAAGAAGAAGAAGCTGTATTTTATTCATGCTGTATTTAATTAGCTGGGAAATTGTTTCCAACCTTTCAACTATGTTGAGGCAAGAGACTCCATCCTGCCCACCAACAGCATACAGGTAACCACCTAATACAGCGACCCCTACACTGGTCCGGCACGTGCTGGTGGGGGCCACATCGCTGCTCCACTGGTTAGTCTTGGGGTCATACCTCAAAAGAAACAGCAGAGGGCAACATTGTTGTAGTTTCTTTTTTAAGACCATGGGTCAAACCCCTATTTGGAGCGCCCCCCTTAACAATACCATATTTAAAAAGTATTTAAATAGATACTTATGTTACGGTCTGGGGTGCCGCCAGCCAATTTATTCCTTCCTACCCCACCCTTTCTGCGTGGTTACTATTAATAAAGCAAATATCTCTGGGGGCCCTCAAAGTGCATGCACGTTTTTTTTTACCTTTGCATGGGTTTACTCCTGGTTCTCCGGTTTTCACCCGGAGAGAAATTAGTGCGGATTAGTGATTCTAAATTGCTCATAAGAGTAAGTGTGAGTGTGTTTGCGGCCCTGTGATGAATGGGTGAACTGTCCAGGGTGACCCTTCCTGTGTTTCACCCTTTAGAGAGCTAGGATAGACTCCACCAGACCCCGATGAGACCGAATTATAAGCGGAATAATTAATTAATTATTGAATTAATTGAATATGGAGGAGCAATGAAGGTCCCGGGTACAAAAATACTTGCTGATTCCCGGGCGAAGGATCTTTCTGTGCAGAGTTTGCATGTTCTCCCCGTGCTTCCTCCGGGTACTCCGGTTTCCTCCCACGGTCCAAAAACATGTACATTAGGTCAGTTGGTGATTGTAAATTGTCCATAGGAGTGAATGTGTGTGTGAATGGTTGTTTGTCTATGTGTGTCCTGCGATGGACTGTCAAACTGTCCAGAGTGTACCCTTGTCTCTCGCCCTATGTGTGTTAGGATAAGCACCAGCAAACCCCGATGACCCCCATGAATTTGGGAATAAGAGGGTAAGAAGATGAATGAATGAATGAATAAATGATTTATATTATTATAAAATTATACAATTATAACTGGACACTTAAGACATCAGCAGGAGTGACAGTGTGTGTGTGTGTGTGTGTGTGTGTGTGTGTGTGTGTGTGTGTGTGTGTGTGTGTGTGTGTGTGTGTG
>JAOTRA010062416.1:0-15750 GCA_026260255.1 Pseudolaguvia tuberculata | reverse complement strand
TGTGTGTGTGTGTGTGTGTGTGTGTGTGTGTGTGTGTGTGTGTGTGTGTGTGTGTGTGTGTTTGTTTGTTTGTTTGTCTACATTTGTTAGGCTTCAATAGACCCCAAATTATGGAATAAGAAGATAAATAAATGAATAATTAAGTTAATTAACACATCTTTAATCAAAATTAAGGGACACAATTCTACTTTGATAAGTTATCATTATCAATATCATCAGAAAAATGACAGTTTGAAATAGCCTTCAGTTTGAAATAGCCTTCTTGTTTTATACTGCTATCAGAAGCATTGTTAGACACATAATTGAAATTTGCTTTATCATGAAAATATGTCTGATGAAAACATTTTAAAACTTAACATTGTTGGTGGCTTGAAATACAATGAATGTTGTGTTTGTCGTCTAGATTTTTACTTAGTGTAATGGGTGCTATTCCCTCCAATCACCACACTAGGGCGTCTTTGTCAAAATTCTAATGAATCCTGTTCCGTGTTGAGAGTTGAAAGCGCAATATTTAAGTGAGGCAGTTGAGAAGTATCATTGCGAAGAATTGTTTGTCGTTTTGATGTTACTAAGAATTATTTGTATAATCTAATCCTGTTTATGTTCTCTGATCTCTTGCCTTTTTACCTGAATTTGTCTGCCTGATTTACCTGTGTATCTATGTATTGACTAATATTATATAATCTGAGAATAAACCCATTTTAAGTGAATTGCTAATGGTGTGTTCCTGCATTATGGCTCGGGTTAACTAAACATTACAGAATACTTTGCCTACTTCGGACCCAGCGGAACTCAACCAGCTTAAAGACATGCTCAACCTTCACGGTCAAGCGCTACACGCCTTCCAAAAGCAACTCCGGTTCGTCTTTACACAATATGTTTGACGGAGAGCCAAATAAATGCCGCGGATTTATTTAACAGTGCTATATCCTATTTGTTAACCAGCGACAAAGTTTCCCCAACTAAAGTAAAAATTGCTCCTGTTTGCTATCGCTGCGGTTTGTGATCCGAATTCGCGCCTCCAGTGAGCACTTCATCAACCACTGCGAGTGATGTTTGAACACCCCACAGGAGGGTTGGATATCGCATCACAGTTTCTGCGTTACGCTAAATCTTTCACGACTCTTGTCTTGTCTTGACTTTATGTGCATACGCAGAGCAGCGATGAATGGAAGACAGCCTTTATTATATCCAATGGTCACAACGAATATTTGGATTATTATGGCCTATGTAATAGCCCCTGCTGTCTTTCAATCCTTTCCTAAGACATTTTCCAGGATTTTATCAACACGTATGTTATTTCCTATATAGATAATATGCTAATTTATTCCAAGGACAGCACCCAGCACAAGTTTCAGGTCAGGGGGGTCGCCAGAGACTTTTAGACAACCAGCTATTTGTGAATTCCACAATATTTGTGAAAACCCACAATTCATTTTCTTGGTGGCTATGGAGCCCAGTTGAGTGCAGGTCGACACTGGCCCCAACCCAAGACAAAGACTTTGTTGAGTCTTTGTCACTGACCTGCCACCATCTCAGGGGCATAGAGCTATACTTCCAATTATTGACTCTTAAGGGCCTTCCCTCTGCCACTACCGAATTGTTTAATCATGTTTTTTGTGTGTATAGCTTATCAGTGGATATTGTGTCCGAATGAGGGCCCCAAGTGTCAAGTTTGGTCAGAGTTCTGCAAGCACATTGACATAAATGTTAGTCTGTTCCAGGAGCTCCCTTTGGCCGTTCAAAGTGCTACGCCAGATCAATGAGGTATCTTATTGCCTGCAGTTGCCTCCTACATCTCCTTGCCGAAATCGTGTTATGGACCCCTCGAACCTGCTCTGTACGGGCGCACCAACCTGATCCCACCCAAACTGGTAGATGCACCAGCTTATTTAATCCATGAAATCGTTGATTCCCACAGACACTGGTGGAGTACATCTAGAGTACCTGGTGGACTGTGAGAGTTATGGACTTCTGGGAGAGTTATGGGTATATGTGTAATATATACGTAACTTGAAGATATATGTAACTTGAAGATAGCCGGATACATGATACAACGATACTTTATTAAGGGTGACGTTATCCCAATACAACAAACAGAAACGCAAGTCAAAGCGTGATGCAAAGCGCATAACAGTGATATCAGCACTTGGACGAGAAAAAAAACAAAGCTATAATTATCCGAAAGCTTTACTGAGTGCAAGCGCATTGAAACTTACATAAACATACTCTTATATTAAACAATAATCCGCGGCGTGTTGCTCATGGTTCTTCCTTAAATAATGCGTCATTACCCAAAAGTCCATTCTTTGGGTAACAACGCAACAAAATGTAGGAGGGGCATAGTCAGGATCCTTACATTACCCCTCCCTCTAAAGGATGCCTCCTGGTGTCCCCTATGGCAAAGTCCTAAGAGCAGAGGAAACCCAGCAAAACAAAACATAAACAACTGGATAACCAAACAAAACCAGATCAAAACAGCTCCAAATATACAAAACAGATCCTATTACAAAACAGAGCAAAATCAAACATACACAAAACGCAATAAAGAAGGACAGAAACAGGGGATTCTGAAAACAGATACACCAGACAGGCAACCTGGAAGCACAGAGACACAGGTGGGCCCAGGACACCCACAGAGACAGGCGGGAAATGTAAAACAAAGAAAAGTCAAGCCTGGAACACAAAGCAGGCAGGCCTGGGAAATAGACAGCAGGCACGGATTTAGAGACAGAAAGCATGCTTGGAATCAGACACAGAAAGCATACACTGATGATGGACATAACCGGGCAAACGGAAATCAAAACACCCACAGCAGCAGCGAAAACAGCAGACAACGGAGGAGTGCAGAAACGAAGATAATGCAAGGGACCGCAAAAGAGAAAGAAACCAAAGCAGACAGAGGTAGAGACAGGGACTGTATGAAAATATAGACAGGAGCCGGGACAGTGGATGACCAGGACAGTGAGAGACACTGAGATACGCAGGGGCAAAATCAGGAACTGGCTATGGAACTAAGGCAGATGGAGGCGGAAACATAAGTAAAGATCTAGAAAAGGATGGAACATAAAATAGCAGAAATAATGACAACCCAGAGCGAACAGGACGAAGGAAACAGATACCGACAAAACGAAGAGGGCCAATACAAGGCAAAGAAACAACCCAGACCAGAGACTGACTAAGCAGCAGAAGCAAGTGAAATTCGAAGGGCGACAGGTAAACAGAGAACGGATGCAGATGATAACACAGAGTGAAATCAAGTAGACACCAGTTGACCGAAAGATGGGACTTTACTAAAAACAGACACATGATAAGCGTACACTAGTACGGAAAACAAAACTGGAACGCAAACAGGTGAGTAGACGAGGATTCCTAGGGACAGCAGGATGAATAGTGAGTGGAGAGAAGAGGGCTGGAGCTGACTGAACTGAAACCGTAAAAAGGACACAGACGAGTAAGGATGAAGACAGCCACATAAAGAACAGACACGAACTGAAATACTGAGTGAAATAAAGGCTATGACTTAGGAGGAAACTGAAACAGATAGAAAAAAAAAGGCCGTAATAAAAACAAACAGAACGTAATGAGTAGAAACACAAACAGGAACTGGACAGAACAATGAAATGAAGCCAAAGCGAGAGACAGCCACAGGAACTGAGAAAAGCTAGATAGAAAAACAAATACAGAAACAAAAAGGGAGAAAGACCTTGACGAAATGGGAGGTCCCAGACCCTGTCCAGTGTAAACCTCACACAGTAGTGCGGAATCAGGTACACAAACTGAAGTTAAATAATCTAGGCAAAACGCCACAAAACAAACAGTACTTCCAAGCTGTTCATAGCAGTTCAACGTCTCTACGTCTCTACGATGCGGTGACACAAGTTATCCCCACAGGCTTAGATAAGCAGTCCACATAATCCATAGGTGAAATGGAATCAACCTTAGTCTACAAACACCAGACAGAGTCAAACATAACCTCCTCAGGGGTATGAACATACACAGACTCCTCAAAATGAGCATAATTAAACTCGTCTGGCTCAGCAGGATCAGAACTAGCCACATAATCCACAGACAGAACTGACGCTACTGAAGTCGCCGGAAACGAAGCAGAAGACATTAAGTGCTCTGAAGACATTATTGAGGCGGTAGGTGCCCCAGGTGGTGCTGTCAAAGCGGTAGGCACCCCAGGCAGTGCTGGTGAAAGGGTAGGTGCCCCAAGGATGTAGGCAGCGCAGGCGGAGCTGAAAGTGGCGCAGGCGAAGCTGAAGGCGGTGCAAGTGAAGCTGTATTGACGTGGATCTACACAGATGGCGATGCTGTAGTGACGTGGATCGACACAGACACACAATGACTAAATAATGAGTTATTATACAGAAGTCAAAATGTGGCATGGGGCATAGTCAGGATCCTTACAATATTACTTCTGAGAATAGACCTATTTTGTGTGAATTCCTAATATTGTGTTCCTGCATCATGGATCCGGTTAACCAAACATTACACTTAGGACAGGGCAAGGTAATTTCTGTTATCAAAACAGGTTGATTACTGTCTTTGTGTGACCGGGGATTTTGATTTACCACACTTTTAGGGGGTCCAATTACTTAATCTTTTCAAAAGACTAATTTGGTATTAAAACTTTTCCATGAATGTACAAATAATGTAAAATACTTATAATACAGCAAAATAAAAAGCAATGCAATATAATAAGGCATAACACATCATAACATATTAGACAACATTTGTTATGTTGCTTTTTCTAGTTTGTTACACATTTTTATTCAGTCATTCATAAATCCTCTATTTCTTATTCATGGGGGGGCTGGAGCCTATCTATTATAGGGCTTCACATACACACGTTCACTCCTATGGGCAATTTAGAATCACCTATCAAGCTAACAAACATGTTAGACTGTTAGAGGATCACAGAGTGTTATTTTAGCTTTATATTTAGCTTTTTTACTGACTATAGTAGTATTAAAAATTTGGCAACAATGCTGAAAATCCTGCCTTCAGGAAAAGTAAAATAATGGAGCTAATATCACTAATTGGATACAATATATAGAACATTTTTGGATGGCCTATATAGAAAGTTTGTGCCAGTTGTATAAGGGGGCAAGTGATAAAAATATGCAACGAAAAGTATGAAACAATGTAACAATTTCATCACTCTCCTGCAGTTACATAATAATTTGAGGAGCACCTACCACTTATCTTTTCTTAAAGGTTTCTTAAGTATATGACCTGTGCATGTGTAAATAGGTTGACATAACAATAGTGTATTTCCAGAGGTTGCTCAATAATGGAAAAACGTTTGCTCTATTGCGTGAGAGAAGTTAGTTGTGAAAGTTATAGTGTCGTTATCAGTTTATTCTAGTACATGTCAACCTAGTTTCACAGAAAATAGAGCAGCCTCTTATCTGTTAATATAGAAAGTGGGGCTCAGCTGACCATTTCAAGTCTAATTATGAAACATATTTTACAAACCGGATTCCAAAAAAGTTGGGACATTGTACAAATTGTGAATAAAAACAGAATCCAATGAAGTGTAAGTTTCAAATTTCAATATTTTATTAAGAATAAAATATAGATAACATATCAAATGTTGAAAGTGAGATATTTTGAAATGTCATGCCAAAGATCTACACATTCTAAAAAAGGTGTAATAAGTACCAGTAAGTGGCCGTAAAAGTTAAATGTACCAATTTGCAACTTATTAGGTCAATTGGCAACATGATAGTGGGATATAAAAAGAACCTCTCAGATTTGCAGTGTCTCTCAGAAGTCAAGATGGGCAGAGGATCATCAATTCCCCCAATGCTATGGCAAAATATCAGAAAAGAGTTTCTTAGAGAAAAATTGGAAGTTATCTTCATCTACATAATATTCAGAATATTATCCAAAGATCCAAAGAAAATCTGGAACAATCTCTATACGTAAGGGTCAAGGCCGAAAGACCATACTAGATGCGGTGATCTTCAGGTCCTTAGACTGCATTGCATCACTTATAGGAATGCTACTGCAATGAAAATCACAACAGGGGCTTCAGAAAACATTGTTGGTGAACACAATCCACAGAGCCATTTGCCGTTGCCAGTTAAATCTCTATAGATCAAAAATTAAGCCATATCTAAACATAATTCGGAAACCCAGGCGTTTTCTCTGGGCCAAGGCTCATTTTAAAATGGACTGTGGCAAAGTGGAAAATGAATCAAAATTTGAAGTTCTTTTTGGCAAACTGGGACGCCATGTCATCCAGACTAAAGAGGTCAAGGACAACCCAAGTTATTAACGCTCAGTTCAGAAGCCTGCCTCTCTGATGGTAGGGGGTTGCATGAGTGTTTTATGGGCCGCTTACACATCTGGAAAGGCATCATCAATATACTTGCTGAGCGGTATCCAAGTTCTAGAATAACATATACTCCCATCCAGATGACGTCTTTTTCAGGGAAGATCTTGCATTTTCCAAAATGACAATGCTAGACCACATACTGCATTAATTACAACATCATGGCTGCATAGGAGAAGGATCCATGTACTGAAATGCCCTATAGAAAAAATGCGAGAAAGAAGACCTAAAACAGCTGAACAACTAGAAGCCTGTATTAGACAAGAATGGGGCAACATTCCTATTCCTACACTTGAGCAACTTGTCTCCTCAGTCCTCAGACGTTTGCAAACTGTTATAAAAAGAAGATGGGATTCCACACAGTGGTAAACATGGCCTTGTCCCAACTTTTTTGAGATGTGTTGATGCCATGAAATATAAAATCAACTTATTTTCCCCTTAAAATTAAACATTTGCTACGACATCTATGTTGTATTCCAAATAAAATATTGAAATTTGAATCTTCCCCTTCTACTTAA
This sequence comes from Pseudolaguvia tuberculata, assembly GCA_026260255.1. Taxonomy (NCBI): domain Eukaryota; kingdom Metazoa; phylum Chordata; class Actinopteri; order Siluriformes; family Sisoridae; genus Pseudolaguvia; species Pseudolaguvia tuberculata. Next base: position 8,886 of record JAOTRA010062416.1, on the reverse strand, counting down.
TAATCTCATTAATTCCATAAAACCCTCTATATGTCCTGGTGATATAATTCACCCTCTGCATTTTAAATTGGTAACTGAGTCTGCTCTACTTTTTCTACTGAACAAATGCCTAACTGGTGTGGTTTCAGCAAGCGTTAAATTAGCTACTGTCTGTCCACTTCTCAAGAAACCCTCACTAGATACGTCAGTCCTCAGCAATTACCGTCCAACTTCTGTGTTACCTTTCATAGCAAAGTTGTTAAAAATTGTTTTGTGTCAATTTCAATCATTCTTAGGCACTAACAATATTCTAGAAGTTCTTAATTCACGCTTTAAACCTTTTCATAGCACTGAGTTCGCTCTGCTGAAAGTTTTAAACGATATCCTAGTTGCCACTGATGCAGGCGATCCAGTGATCTTAATTCTTTTAGATCTGGCCACGGCTTTCGACACCATTTACCATCAGCTGCTGTTATCCAGACTAGAATCCCGCGTGGGCTTAAAAGACCCAGTTCTAACTTGGTTTAAATCCTATTTAACAGATCGCTATTTTTCTGTTAAAATTGGTAATTGTACCTATTCCGCTACCCATCTAAAATTTGGACTACCTCAGGGTTCGACCTTAGCATCTCTGTTCTTCTCTCTTTATATGCTTCCTCTAGTTTCGATCCTTAGAAGGCACGGGGTATCCTACTACTTTTATGTTGATGACACCCTGATCTATCTGCCAATAAAAAGAAACAATCCGTCCATTATTGAGTGTCTGTTCAAATGTCTTGATGAGGTAAAGCAGTGGTTGGGATGTAATTTCCTAATGCTAAATGAGTCTAAGAGCAATTCAAATTCAAATTTCATTATCCCTCCATGGAAAAGCATGTCTCCTCTGTCGTTGCTTCAAGCTTTTTTCAGCTCCTCCTACTCTCTAAAATTAAATAGTTACTCTCTGAAAACCCTTTAGAAATAGCTGTTCATGCTTTCATTACTTCACGTTTAGAATATTGCAACTCCCTGTACTGTGGTATCCCCAAGTCTCAGATAGCTCGGTTACAATTGGTTCAAAATGCAGCAGCGAAATTTCTCAAGAAATGCCTGAAATTAGATCATGTTACTCCTCTTTAACAAACTCTCAACTGGCTTCATTTTAGGATTAACTTTAAAGTTATTTTCTTTTGTGTACAAATGTTTGCACAATCTCGTACCTGGTGAATTGAATCTGAGCTGTAACACTCCTAACAACCCTACTAAGATTGGGCAATTAAAATCTCCTTGTAGTTCCTTCCTCTAGGCTGAAACGTAGAGGAGATAGAGCTTTTTCAGTGGTGGGTCCTAGATTGTGGAACAGTCTTCCAGCAGACCTCAGAGCTCAGTCACTCTCAGTTTTTAAAGTCAAATTGAAAACATATTTGCTCTCCTTAGCTTTTGTAAATTGATTGGGGTCTTAATGCTTTTCTATTGCTTAAAAAGTAACATGTCTTAGCTTATGCTGACTGGATTGTATGTGTTTTTATATTTTATGCTTTATAAATGAAAAGAACAAAGAAAAATATTACATTCTACTTTTATTCACAATTTGTACAGTGTCCAACATTTTTGGAATGTGGTTTGTAATTTGTGGACTAAAGCTGATATAGGTTAGATATTTAAACAATATTTTCATTTAGACCATTCTTCATTCTATTCGTAAATCTGTAATGTAAATGCCCTTCTTTTTTACATATACTTTACAGTGCAGTGAAATTCTCTCTCCGTATATCCCAGCTATACTACAGAGCAACTGGAGCAGGAAGAATTAAAGATATTTCTCAAGGACATACCAGTGGCTCGCGGTGGTGATGTTTGAACTGACCAGGTCTTTCTGGTCTACAGATCAATAGCTCATCACTTTAGCCCCGACTGCCATAATTTAGACGTATTACAAAAGTTAAATGGAAAGTTAAACAAATGCACATGGTTGTATGTTTGCTTTTATTTCTATTATGATTGTTATAATTTGTCAAAATAGGTTGTTTATTTTCTACTGTCTACATACACTGGGTTTTTTTAAGCCCCAAAATAGGAAATAGTAAACTTACCATTCAAAAAATATGACAGATGCAGAAACAAAACCTAAGTTCAGAAATTTATTCCATTGTAAACACTCTTTGTAAAGGCATAAACAATGAACAAAGTATAAATATAAGTCAGTAGTATTAATATGCACTTCGTCACTTCAGTGATTTATGATCCATGTAAATCAAAGTTTGAAGGAATAGATTTGGGCCAAATGGGTTGATTTATAAATGTTGTTTCTCCAGACCTACCGGCATGTGTTTCCATGTTGAGGATGTATATGTGCTGTCTTATGGTGTGATAAATATGTAAGTGGTAAAAGGCCCTTCTTGCTGGGATGACTCACGGACATGCTAAAGAAAACACATTTGTATGTGAATCTTCCTGAAGTATTGGGTGTAAGTCAATAATGTATAGACCATGGCTGGTTTGATGGGGCAAATATGGTGCGGTTGTTTCCTGCTGAGTCTAGTCAAGCGCTGATTTTATAAGCCGGCAGTTTTCTCCTGGGGGCCGTTGGATCATTTCGCCTTCTTCCCCTGAATGTTTTTTTCCCCATGCTCAAGTTCATGTTCATGATCTCGTCTCGTCTTGTTTTGTCACGTCAGGTCTGCCTGGTCCGGAGGTGGTCGAGGAGCCTCGTTCTGCTCCTGAGGGGGCCTGGGGGCCTCATTCTGCTCCTGAGGGGCCTGGGGGCCTCGTTCTGCTCCTGAGGAGGCTAGGAAGCCTCATTCTGTTCCTGTCACGGAGGCTAGGAGGCCTCATTCTGTTCCTGTCATAGAGGCTGGGATGCCTCGCTCTGTTCCTGTCACGGAGGCTGGAAAGCCTCGCCTCGATCCTACCCATTCTGGGTATTGGATTGTTCATGGACCTGGACCCCCATTATTCCTTCTATATTTATCTGGCTGAGTATTAATTCATAAAAAAAAAATTCTTCAGTGTTTGAGTTTTTTAAGTTTTGCTCATAGCCTCAGCCTTTTTTTTTAGTTCAATTAGTTGTGTTGCCATGTCCAGGTTTTTTCATGTCCAGGTTTTTTCATGTCCAGTTTCCCCCCTTTCTCGTCAGGCTCAGGTTCCCCCCTTTTATGTCTTCTCACGTTCAGGTTCCCCCTCTCTCATGTTTGGGTTCTCCTATTCTCATGTTCTGGTTCTCCTGTTCTCATGTTTAGGTTCTCCTGTTCTCATGTTCTGGTTTCCCCCTCTCTCTTGTTCAGGTTTCTCATGCTCAGGTTTCCCCTCTCTTTCGTTCAGGCTTCTCATGCTCAGGTTTCCCCTCTCTCTCGTCCAGGCTTCTCATGCTCATGTTCCCCCTATCTCATGTTCTTTCTCATTCAGATTCCTTTCTCACATGTTCTCTCATCATGCTCATGTTCCCCTTTTCTCATCAGGTTTCCCTTTTCTCATCAGGTTCCCCCTTTCTCATCATGGTAAGGTTCAGGTTCAGGTTCCCCTCTCTCATGTGCTCTTTCGTTCAGGTTCCCCCTCTCTCAGGTTCTCTCGATTCAGGTTCTCATGTTCTGGTTTCCCATCTCTCACGTTCTGGTTTCCCCCCCCCTCTCTTGTTCAGGCGTCTCATGCTCAGGTTCCCCCTATCTCATGTTCTTTCTCGTTCAGGTTCCCTTCTCTCATGCTCTCTCATCATGTTCCTCTCTCTTGTCACGTTCAGGTTCCCCTCTCTTGTCAGGTTCAGGTTCCCCTTTCTCATCATTTTCAGGTTCGCCTTTCTCGTCATGTTCAGGTTCAGGTTCCTCTCTCTTGTCACGTTCAGGTTCCCTTCTCGTCAGGTTCTGGTTCTCGGCCTCGCTCCTCTTTCTTCCTGAGGGGTCCCTAGGGGAACGCCATGAGGCGTTCATAGAGGGGAGGGTACTGTCACACCCTCCTCTGAGATGAGTGTCTCCAGCACGCTGCCGGCTGAGTCTAGTCAAGCGCTGATTCGCGCGTTTTATAAGCCGACAGTTTCTTCCCCTGAATGTTTTTTTCCCCACGCTCAAGTTCATGTTCATGATCTTGTCTCGTCTCGTCTTGTTTTGTCACGTCAGGTTTTGTTTACATCTTATGTTCACGGTATTTTCTTTAGTTTATATCTTGTTGTTTTTTTTTATTTTGCTTTTTTTTCTTAATAAATGGACTTTTCATACCCGCCAATCCTGCCGTATAAATCAACCCTCCTCAGTGATGCACCTGCTTAGAGTAATAAGGCTTATTTTATATGGGTGTTAATATAAGGAAGCTGGCTGTGCCACGCCCCCTTTCTGTAGCGTCGTCGTCCTGGAAACAAAATGGCTCCAGGGCGATGACGCATTACTTAAGGCGACACGCCGGTATGTGTGTCGCGAGTTATTGTTTTCATACGGGCTCCAGCCTCTATGCGAGCAGCACGCGCGAAACTGCCTTGGATTGTGCTTGTGAACATTCGACTCAAAGCTAAGTACTGTGGTTCCCGCTGAGGACCTTAAAGTTTTGTTTACGCTTGAGTGTTATAGTTTATGTCCATTTTTGCTACCGCAGTTTCCAGTGTTTATTTTGGTTTGAGTTCTTATTTATGTTAATTAATAAAGGAGTAACTGCATTATGGATCCGAGTATGATAAGTCCGTTACAGTTAAATTAGGCTAAGAAAGTGTCCGATGTCATAGTATGCTCTGGTCCTATTCCAATGCGACGGGGCAACATAGCCTACAGCAGACTAAACCGCTGGATGTCCAGGTGGTGCTCCAATAATAAATTAACCTTTATTGATAATTGCCGAGTGTTTGAGGGCAAACATGGCCTGTTAAGGCAAGACGGTGTCCATCCCACTTGGGAAGGAGCTTCTGTCTTGTCATGCAACATAGCCCATAGTCTTAGGATAGGCCTAGTTAATCGCTGACTGTCCAGAGCCCAGGCCATGGAGCAGTTGGTCAGGTTAGTCCGACCACCTGCTTGCCGACCACCTGCTTGCCGCTTCAATTTAATATTGAGACTGCATCAGTTCCCCGACTTAAACGTACGTTTAGAAGTTATCATAAAGTATGTCTTATTAATCAAATTAATGTAGTCACCTGATGTAGTCTGATTTGAAGTTTGGCGATTTTAATATTCATTTCAAAAATACAGGCGACCCGCTAAGGACGGCATTTTCATCTATACTCGACTCAGTGGGAGTCAGTGTGTTATAGGACCCACACATAAAGCAGGTCACACATAAGACTTGATGTTATCCTTTGGTATAACTTCTCAGTGTGAAATAGTCTTTGATCACTGTCTCGTTTTGTCTAAAATATCCCTTAGTCATAATGTACACATAGCCCCACGTTACCGCAAGAAATGTACATTTACACCTACGACACAAAATTTTGTTAACCTTCTCCTAGATTTATCCACCAAGATTGGATCACCATTGGGTCCCATGGAACTCTACCAGGCAACCGATTACCTAGAATCTACTCTGCGTTATACCTTAGATAGCATAGCCTCAGTTAAAAGACAGTTAAAGAAAAAAGATGGCTCCATGGTTTAATGATCATACACGGTCTCTAAAACAGAGCGCCAGAAAAATTAAGCGAAAATGGCCACGGACAGGATTAGTTAGTATTTAAGACAGCATGGAGGGAGAGCCTCCTGGCTTATACTACTTAAATACTACTTTTAACCTATAAAGCACTAAATGGTCCAACACGCCCACTTCGTTCAAAGGATGCGGGCTGTCTGTCAGTGCCAAATATGAATAAAGTTACAGCAGGGGGCAGAGCTTTTTCATATAATGCCCCAATATTATGGAACAGTCTACCATACCAGTTTATGTCCGAGAATCAGGCACAGTCTTAATATTTAAGTCCCAAGATTAAAGACCCATTCATTTAGTCAGGCATTTCAGTGTTAGTCCTCTTTAGATAAAGGAGCAGACCGAGGGAACTCATAGATGTTGAGTGTTAAGGTGATCTGATGCTGTTTTGATGTTGTCATCCGGACTCTCACCTATCACTCAGTTGTCTTCGGTGGTGGTCTGGTTGCCATACATATCAGGGATCCCTCATGTCTGTGGCTCCCTCTGGTTCTCCTTTCAGTTAGGCTGTGCTAGTTAATTTAGTAACCTCAATACCATTTATACAGTATATAACCATTTTTCCTCCCCCTTCTGTTATACATGCCGCCCACCGCGTTGGACCCGGAGCGTCGTGTATCAGCTTGGTCATTACATTCCCGCGACGACATCGGACCTCACCCCATTTTTAGCCACCAGAACTGTTTTTACTGACACATACACATACACACTTATACATTCATTTCTGTTCAACCCAAAAGAGTATGGATTACCTGTTGAGTCTGGTTCCTCTCAAGGTTTCTTCCTAATCCCACTCTAGGGAGTTTTTCCTTGCCACTGTCGCCCCGGCTTGCTCATCAGGGACAAACTCATCGTTCATCTATTTATCATTCATTCTGTAAAGCTGCAGGCATGAGGCAATGACTGTTGTAAAAAGCGCTATACAAATAAAATTTAATTGAATAGAGAGGGCTTTTTGCACGGTTACACCCTCTACTCATTTAATCTTACACCGGACGAAGGTTGCGGACAGCACGTGTCACTTTTGGAAATAAGCCAGACGACATCTATAGAACCGTCCAATATTCTGCCGTACAAGTCCAAGGTCCAAGAAATTTCATCAGACGCATGCTGTAAGGTGGCTGGTTGGGCTCTGCCCCTCATGCGGCGTCAGCAGACGAGGATCTGCCCCCCATGCCGCGTCGGCAGTCGTCGTCCTGGCAACTAGGTAATATTTAAGGCTACGCGCATATTGGCGCGTGGGTTAATGAATGTACGGAGTGATTCTAGTCTGGGATGTTATTTTGGGACTTTGTAATTTTGGAAACTTTGGAAAGTCTTGATATGATCACGTATCCTAGAACTCTTATATCTACTGCCACTGTGCATCGTCTTTATGTCTTCGTTTTGTTTTCTTTTTCGTTCACTGTAAATATCACCGCACCACTGCTTTTGAATAAACATCACTACTTCACTGCATTATGGATCCGGCTCTCTTCACTGTCATTACCGCGTCGTTACACATGCGAGCACCATTGTGTGTTTTTTCTCTACCACATGGGAAAGGGGAGTGATTAAGATTATGTATTGAAGTTATATAGCAACGATTTTATTAAAAGTGACATTTGTGTCTGTTTTTTTGTTGTTGTTTTTTTACAAAAGCAATCTCGATGTAATAAAAATGTTTTTAAGTGTGTTCAATGTGTGCAGATGGGTAAAATGTTTGTGTGATGTTTAACATATCTGATAAATAAAAGAATGAAAGAATTTCATTAAGAACTGTTTTCTTTATTTAAAATAATCATACAACACACACACACACACACACACACAGACACACACACGCACAACAATACATACAACAATAGACAACATTAACATTAGCAAGTAAGATAAAAACAAGAAGAAAAAAAAGATATTAAAAACTCAACCACATGCTATGACCAAGAGTGGTTGATTTGAATATTCCATCTTCTTGGTAATTAGATTGTCTAGCAGGAGTACTTGCGACTACCCTCTGTTTAATTTGTTTTAGAAGGCATGGTTATTGGTGGGGTTGATTTGTGTTTTAATAAAGTTAATCTTATGTCTGACATATTGATTTGGCACCACTGAACTCTGCATGTTTAAATCTGCAAATGTTTCCAGAAACTCATATCAACCAACGGGTCTCTGTTCATCCAAAATCTTTTGTGGCGCTATAACGCTTTTAACTAAATCAAGCATAAGGGAACCGGAGATGGTTTCACCTCTAAACACTAACTCACCCGACTCTGTCCAAGAAGCATCGTCTTTGGATATTTTATTTTTAAGATATTTTATCCAAAATGTAGCGAACATTTTTAGCATTCCTCTGTGAAACGTTTTTTAAAACATCTTCTGCAACGACGTCTAAAACGTCTGGGGTGCTCGGTGTTGAAGTCGCTGATGGTTTGTCTTTATCGATATGTTAGGTTGACGAAAGCGATAATGTTAATGTACTACTCTCCTGGTCTGGTACTAATCTCCAGATCGCTTTTCTGTACAATTGATATAATAGTCATATCAAGATTGTCGTCTACAACCTGATGAATAGATTCCTGGGTGTTGCCTGTCTGAGGAACCAGGTAAATTTTTTCGGCATGTTCTAACCCCGACATTATGTATTCGATGAAATCAAACTGGTTATAAAGAAGACTGCAACACTTAAAAGAGGTAGGAGAAACCCTCCTTGTTGATTAATCAACTGTCTTTTTTGTTTTAACGCCGACTTTCTTATCAGCAACGAATTTGATTTCAGTTTTCCTTCTTTTCAGCTTCATATATTGTTAATGTGTCAGTGGGATATTACCATGGACAACATTCAGAGCCAATTCATACAAACATAAAATCAACTTGTCTGTGGCTGTCTGTAAAATAACATGTCTTTGTTTGGGTGTTGCTTTTAGTAACAGTTTTAAAAGTGAGTGATTTCTTAAAAGTCTTGCGGACACCTTTATCCCCGCTCACTGTCTATTTTTTTTCTGAAGGTATACAACAGGATGCTGTGAAAGTAAATCGGTTCTGAGACGACACTGTTTAGGGGTCTATCCTCAGGTAGCCTTAATCTATCATAAGGTAGCCTTGTTCAGACTAATTGTGCTGGATTAACCCTAAAAAATAAATTCTGTAGAATGTGGATAACATCTACATTTTTATGATGTACATAGACAGAAAAGCAGCTATTAAGAGGATGAAGAGTGGAAAGGCTGTTGGACCAGATGACATTCCAGTAGAAGCGTGGAGATTTTTAGGAGAGATGGCAGTGGAGTTTCTGACTGAATTGTTTAACAGGATTTTGGAAGGTGAGAGGATGCC
>JAOTRA010062399.1:0-15752 GCA_026260255.1 Pseudolaguvia tuberculata | reverse complement strand
TTCTCATATAGCTCCTCATATGCCTTTTCCTTAGCTTTTGCCACCTCCCTCTTCACCTGCTGCCTCATCTCCTTATAGTCCTGCCTACTTTTCTCATCCATCTGCTGATCCAATTTCTGTTTCGCCAACCTCTTTCTGGCGACCATGCTAACCATTATTAAGTGATACTAGGTATACTTTCAAAAACCAATATAATTAAACACAATCCACAGTGACATGTCACTGACCGCAGATGCTAAACTAACTAAAGCTCTATCATACAAAAAGGAAGCCATGTGTAAACATGGTACAGAAGGGACATAGTGTCCTTTGCTCAATAAATTAAAATCGACTAAGTCATAGTGGAAAAATGTTCTATGGACAAAAATTTGACATTCTTGTTGTAAATAATGGATGCTATGTCCTCAAAACTACAGATGTTGGAGACCTTCAAGCATGTTATCAGCATTCAGTTTAAAAAGCAACATCTCTGATGGCATGGAAGTAAATAAATTAAGTTTGGGCAGCTTGTATGTTTTGGCATGCACTATAAATTTTAAAAGGTATATAAACCTTTCATAGCAACATCTGCTCCTCCCAGATGATGCTACTTTTAAAAAATACACTTGTGTATTTTCACAGACCAAGGCAAAACCGAATACTGCAGCTATTGCATGTCGTAGAAGAATCCAGTTCCTGAATTGTCCTGTCTATTTTGACACCTTACATAAAATTTTAACATTTCTCAGTTTAAACATTTATTTCTAATATGTTCTATTCTCAATAAAATATTGGCTCATGTTAATTACTAGTTTTAGTTTTTATTTTAATTTATTCTGGAATTTGGGTTGTATAACAACATTTGCAGTGTATTAAAATCTTCCATCAAAGTCTTCATTCATTCATTCATTCATTTGATGATTCCTAATATGAGTTACGGTAGTCTATTAGAGCATATTCCAGCTCACATAGGATCGAGATACAAGCACGGAAAGAACATGCACACTCCGTACAGAACGATCCCTGGCCTGGGAATCAAACCCAGGACCTTCTTCTTCACGCCGCCCCATCAAATCTTTCTTAAACCAAAACAATATCTGTCCTATTGTCTTAGGATAATTTTGAGGAACTTTTGTGAACTGACTTGTATAAGCAGTCAGACTTCTTTATTGTAACATGTTGTAATGTTATTGTCTACTTCTGTGAACTGTTATAGTACTTCCTGTTGCTCACCAATTTCACCAGATAATATTCCTTGCCATTAATAAAAAAATACTCTTATACAAAAAATGCATTCATAAAATTCCAGGTAAACTTCTAAACAGCAGGATTTTTTTCTGGTTAAAACAGATGTTTATGAAAAAATTTCCTCAGGGCTGGATGCTCAGTCTGTGAGTCGTAGCATGGCTCATTGTGGCTGCTCTTCTGGCTCAGTGATAACATCGCCCACTCTCACTAACTGCCTCCATAGAACAGGAGTGGCCTCCAGCTCTTAACTGCCCACTTTTGTTTTGCCTCTGTTTACTTTTCTGTTATTGTTCCGGCATTGATTATCGCAATACACAACCATATGCCTGACCTGTATGGTTGTGTTCATGCCTGCAGCAAGGACAAGTTAGTATTTATTCATTTTGCTATTCTATAATGTCAAAGTCAACTTTATTCTCCATCACACTATATAGTTAACATTTCTGGATACCTAACAACCTATTCCAGATTTGCCCACTGAATTGTGTAGTGAGGCTATTGTGATTTCCTGCCTTTAGGGTTCTGTCGGAATTCCAGTTCATCACATAGGTGTTTACCGGGTTTTTGGTCAGAGTTTGGGCTCCATGCAGAACATTACAATTATTCTACTCCAACCAGTCATGCTGGGGCAGTGTTTGGATCTGTCAGTAAAGAAATCGTCATGTAGTGAAATGTAGTGATATCCTCAACTGTGTGCTTCAAACATGTGCCAACTGTTTATGGAATAAAATATGAGCAGCACGAGAACGAGCAGCAGTACAAGAGCGAACAGCAGCACGAGAGAAGCGCCAAATTTAAAACTCCAAAAGCTAAAAGTTTTCATCAATCTTCAACAAAAAGGTACGTAAACTGTATCTACCGTCCAGCTTGTCCAGTGCATTCAGTGTAGGATGTTTAGCCAGTCTTTTGCCATCACTAGTGAGTTATTTACATGTAACAGGTGTGTGCTAGTTAGCACGCTGATAGAGAACATCATAGCATTTGAGGAGAGCATCCAGTCATTAGAGAAGGTTAGTGAGTGTAAGGGTAGTGCAGTAGGTGGACTGGATGCCGTAGATTTGCCCACCCAGACTCCAGCGTTAGAGACCTTGCAGTGGGGCAAAATGGTGATAACCTCGCAGCATAGTAGCTTAGCCAAAGCCGAGGCTACGTCAATAGAGCGCACCACAGAGACTCGCGTGCTATATAGATCAGCCTTCCTATGCACCCACTGAGAATAATAAAGGAACTCTGTTTATTGGAGACTCCATAGTCAGGCACGTCAAATTAGCCAGACCATTAGGGTCCCCAGCGGCCATAGTTAAATATATTCCTGGAGCCAGAGCACCGGACATAATGGCCAATCTTAAGGCTTTAGGCTAGCAGAGGATTTCTAAGTTAGTGATACATGCCGGTGCGAACGATATTCACCTTTGCCAGTCGGAGACAACTAAAGCTAATTTCATAGAGGTGTTAAATTTGGCGAAGTAAATGTCCTAGTATGCTCTGGTCCCATTCCAATGCGGCGGGGCAATGTATCCTAGGGTCATGGTCGCTAAACTGCTGGATGTTCCGATAATTAATTCAATTTTGTCGATAATTGGCGAGTGTTTGAGGGCAAACATGAACTGTTAGGGCGAGACAGTGTCCAACCCACTTGGGAAGGGGCTGCTGTCTTGTCATGCAACATAGCCCATAGTCCTAGGACAGGCCTAGTTAATCCATGACTGTCCAGAGCCCAGGCCATGGAGCAGGTGTTCAGGTTAGTCCGACCATCTGCTTGCTGCTTAGAGTCATCATCTAGGACACCTAGGACATTTAATTTTGAGACTGTGTCTGTTCCCCGAACTAAACGTAGGTTTAAAAATAATCAAAAAGTGCTTAATTAATATAGTCACTTCGAACATAGAATCTGCTGATCACACATAATAGTCTGAAGTTGGGACTATTAATTATTAGATCTATTGCGTCTATATCCCTGAAATGATTACAGATTAGAAGTTTGATGTCCTGTGTTTAACAGAAAACTGGACTAAGCAGAATGACTATGTAGCATTAAATGAAGCGAGTCCCCCAGCGTACAGCTACATACATCAGCCTTGTCTAACCGGTAGAGGTGGAGGCTTAGCTGTTATTTATAATAATAGTTTAAAGATCAACATTTGAAATTCTTTATAGTAAAGTAACGTATGCAACGGCAAACAATAAGCCGAGTCAGTCGATTCCAATAATTATTATTTACAGACCACCAGGACCATACTCTGAATTTCGTTGTGAATTTGCAGACTTTGTATCGAACCTGGTGGTCTCTGTGGATAAAGCACTAATTGTTGGCGATTTAAATATTCATTTCGGAAATACAGACGACCCGCTAAGGACGGCATTTTCATCTTTATTCTACTCAGTACGAGTCAATCAGTGTGTTATAGGACCCACACATAAAGCAGGTCACACATTAGACTTGATGTTATCCTACAGTATGAATGTTGAGAATGTAGAGACAATCCCACAGTGTGAAATAATCTCTGATAACTGTCTCGTTTCATCTAAAATATCCCTTAATCAGAATGTACACGTAGCCCCATGTTATCGCATGAAACGTACATTTACACCTACGACTCCCCAAAATTTTATTAACCTTCTCCCAGATTTCTCCACCAAGATTGGATCACCGTTGGATCCCATGGAACTCGACCAGGCAAAGGAGTACCTAGAATCTACTGTGCATTATACCTTAGGTAGCGTAGCCCCAGTTAAAAGACAATTAGTTAAAGAAAAAAACTGGCCCCATGGTTTAATGACACGGTCTCTAAAACAGAGCACCAGAAAAATGGCGACGGACAGGATTGTTAGTATTTCGGACAGCATGGAAAGAGAGCCTCCTGTCTTATAAAAAAGCTCTTAGTGAGGCCAGAACCGCTTATCTCTCCTCCCTCATAGAAAATAACAGGAATAATCCCATGTTCCTATTTAACATTGTATCTAAATTAACTAGGAATAGGAACACAACTGACATCTCCACAGCTACAGCCTGCAGTAGGGAGGACTTCAGGAACTTCTTTGATAACAAAATTGTAAAGATTAGGCAGACAATTCAGATAAGCTAAGATAGTGCCACTAACTAGCTCTGATGATTTAGTATGCGCTGTGGCTCTTAGAGAATTTCTGTCTCATAGAAGAGACTGAATTAATTTCAGTCATCTCTTCTGCAAAATAATCAACCTGTATATTGGATCCGGTGCCAACCCAATTCTTTAAGCAAGTGATTCTGTCTGTAACAGAACCCTTACTGAAAATAGTTAATACTTCACTCAACAGTGGTTATATCCCTAAATCATTTAAATTAGCAGTGATAAAACCGCTATTTAAGTAACCTGACCTCGACCATAGTAAGGTGTGAAATTACAGGCCAATATCGAATCTTCCTTTTATTTCTAATTTCTTAGAAAAAGTAGTAGCACAACACTTATGTTCGTATCTACAACAAAATAACATTCATGAATTTTATCAATTAGGTTTTTTTCCATATCACAGCACTGAGACAGCACATGCCAAAGTAGTAAACGATCTTCTATTAACCTCTGATCAGGGCTGAGTTTCTCTCCTAGTTCTATAGGATCTTAGTGCAGCTTTCAAAACTATAGATCATAACATTCTCTTAAATAGATTAGAGAAGGTAGTGGGTCGGCCTTTGCCTGGCTCAGGTCCTATTTAACAGACCGCTATCAGTTTGTAGATTTAAATGGCGACCACTAGACGTGCTCAAGTATTGGGTTCCCTAAGGCTTGGTGCTCGGTTCCTACTATTTTAATTATATATGCTCCCTCTCAGGAACCTGATCCGTAAACATGATGTTAGCTTCCACTGTTACGCGGATGACACACAGCTGTACATTTCAGCTAGACCAGATGCTGAACGTCAGTTAGATAAAATTGAATTATGGGTTTATGACATTAGAAACTGGATGTTAAGCAACTTCCTGCTGCTAAATCCAGAAAACCAGAGGTTATTTAATTGGGAGCGCAGGTAGCCAGAGAAGTTTTCTGATCTGACATTAACATTAGATGGTCTTTCTAAGACTTGGGTGTGATCTTAGATTCCAATCTTTCATTTAATGCCTATATAGATAATATTACTAAAATAGCATTCTTTCACCTTAGGAATATCGCTAAAATTAGGAATATTCTGCCACTAAATGATCCAGAAAAAATAGTAACGCTCTGCTTCCTGTATGTCCAGCAAAGCTTATGAATAAACTTCAGTTAGTTCAGAACGCAGCAGCAAGAGTCCTTACTAGGACTAAGGGATTCGAACATATCACCCCGTTCTATCCACTCTGCATTGGCTCCTGGTGAGATTCTGTAAAGATTTTAAAATACTACTTTTAACATGTAAAGCACTAAACGGTCACACACCTCAGTACCTTAGTGAGCTGGTGGTGTTCTATGTTCCACCACGCCCGCTTCATTCAAAGGATGCGTGCTGTCTGTCAGTGCCACATGTGAATAAAGTTACAGCCGGGGCCAGAGCTTTTTCATATAATGCCGAAAAATTATGGAACAGTCTACCAGTTTATGTCAGAGAATCAGGCACAGTCTCAATATTTAAGTTTAGATTGAAGACCCATTTATTTAGTCAGGCATTACAGTGTTATTCCTCTTTAGATAAAGGAGCAGACCGAGGGGACACATAGATATTGAGTGTTATGGTGATCTGATGCTGTTGGATGCTGTCCTCCACACTCTGATCGATCACTCAGTTGTCTTCGGTGGTGGTCTGGTTGACTTACATATCACATATCAGGGATCCCTCATGTCTGTGCCTCCCTCTGGTTCTCCTTTTAATTAGGCTGTGCTAGTTAGTTTGGCCGGAATCCTTTCCTGCACTGAACTGTATCAGTATCTTATAACTTCAATACAATTTATACAGTATATAACCATTTTTTTTCCTCCCCCCCTCTTCTATCAAGGTATACGTGCCGGCCCACTGCATTGGATCAGGAGCGTTGTGTATCGGCTTGGTCATCACATTTCCACGACGTCAACCCATTTCCAGCTACCAGAACTGTTTTCACTCACACATACACATACACACTTATACATTGGTTTTTATTCAACCCAAACGAGGATGGGTTCCCTGTTGAGTCTGGTTCCTCTCAAGGTTTCTTCCTAATCCGACTCTAGGGAGTTTTTCTTTGCCACTGTCGCCTCGGCTTGCTCATCAGGGACAAGCTCATCATTCATCTGTTTATCATTCATTCTGTAAAGCTGCTTTGAGGCATTGACTGTTGTAAAAAGCTCTATACAAATTAAGTTGAATTGAATTGAATTTAAAACACAACATAAAAACTAATAACTTTTGTATTTTACTTAACATACTCTTGTGTCTGCAAAAATACACTCAAACACTGAAATTTCACCAGGACTAACACAGACTATCAACACAATTTGAATCTATCGACTTGTCAGGTCCAAGTTGTATGAAACATGAAAAACTGTGTTCTAGCTTCTTCAGCGCTAAAGCAGGCAGTGAAATACGTTATCCTCATTTTTAACTCCACTGGCAAAGAGTCACACATTTTCTTTTAAGCTCTAATGAGTCTGGAGAAAATGCAGAGGAAAGTCCTCTTAGGAAATTCTATGGCAAATGGCAAATTCCATGGCCCGCCTATATAAGCAGGTGGTTCTCTGAAAAACATTGCGAAGTATTGTTGCCCTAGGCCTTACTAAGCATTTCTATACTACTTGAATTGGATTACTCTTTGGATACTTGAACTTTAGCTTTGTTAACTGACTACTCTTTTGGATTTTGCCTTGGACTTGTTTGCCTTCCCAATCCCTTACCCGAATAAACTTAATTGTGAACTCTGCAAAATAGATTCTGCTGCTTTGTCTGCACCCGGGTCGTTACAGAATACTTCGCCAAATGTGAATCCAGCGGAGATCCGGACCTTGGATGATCTACTTTCTGCACTGAACTCCCAAGCCCAGATAATCCAATGTTTGCAAGAACAGGTGCGCGCTCTCACCTTAACCGCAACAGCGCAGAACCAGCCAGCTCAGCCCGTTCCTGTCAGCTCACCTATAGCTTCGCTCCCAAGTAAGTTCAGCAGAGACACCAACCAGTGCAAGGGGTTCATGTTCCTCTTTGAGCAGTCAGCGCGATTTCCAACAGAGAACAAGAAATGTGCCTCTCATTTCACTGCTCTCAGATCGCGCTCTTGAGTGGGCAACGGCGGTGTGGTACTCTGATGAGCTTATATGAACTTCCAGCGAGCACTTCATCTCCCAGCTGCGGGAGGTCTTCGAGCACCCAGCTGGGGGTCTCGATGTATCTACCCGTCTGTTGCATCTGAAGCAAGGTACTCAATCGGCGGTTGATTATGCCATCTCCTTTCGCACGCTGGGAGCGCAAAGCGGGATGAATGACGTTGCATTAAAAGTCCTGTTTAAAGAGGGGCTCAGACCGGAGCTACATGCCTAGCTGGTGTGCCGTGGTGAGTCTGATACCTACACCGAGTTCATTCAGCGAGCCATACATACGGACAATCTCCTACACAATCACCAAGCCGCAACACCCTCTGTCACAGAGCCTGTTTCACCTGGGTGCCAAGCAGAAAGTGAGCCTATGCTCGTTGGAACGCAAAAACTCTCTAGCGCAGAAAAGCAATGCCGTAAGCAGCTGGGGCTATGCATGTATTGTGGACAGTCTGGACATCTTTGCCCTCAGTGCCTGGCGCTATTGCGCAAATACAAGCCTCAAGTAAGTTAACCCGTGCATGCTGTTACTATGAATGCAAGTTTCACTGTGAAAGTTCATTTGCAAGACGGAGATGTAACGAATGCACTTTCTGCCCTTGTGGACTCAGGTTCCGCGTTAAATCTGGTGGACACTTGCTTGGCTAGAGAGCTACACCTTCTCATGGAACCATGCAACCCTCCACTTCGCATAATGGCAATAGATGGGCATTAGATTGGCGCAGCCATTACAGAAAAGACTCAGCCTCTCAGGCTTACTGTGAACAAAGACCACTATGAACAAACTGTTTTCTACCTTACTGTTGCACTTAAAACTCCTC
The DNA here is from genome assembly GCA_026260255.1 of Pseudolaguvia tuberculata. Classification (NCBI taxonomy): domain Eukaryota; kingdom Metazoa; phylum Chordata; class Actinopteri; order Siluriformes; family Sisoridae; genus Pseudolaguvia; species Pseudolaguvia tuberculata. The sequence goes on along the minus strand of JAOTRA010062399.1, from coordinate 7,468 downwards.
TCATTCTAGGTTACCCTTGGCTAGTTAAGCATGACCCCGTCATTTCGTGGAGACATGGAAAGATTGTGCAGTAGTCCCCAAGGTGCAACCAGCGCTGTTTGCCCAAGTCTATGAGGGCGAGTCCAGTTCCCTGTTTAGCTGTGTCAGCGTGTCCAGACAACGTTCCAGCATGTTATCGTGACCTGGCGGAGGTATTCAGCAAAGAAAGGGTGGCCGAGCTACCGCCGCACTGTGAGGTGGACTGCAGCATAGATCTGTTCGAAAACTCTACACCACCCAAAAGCCGGGTTTACCCACTATCCAAGCCTGAGAGGGAAACTTTGGAGAAATACATTTAGCATGCGCTGGCGGCAGGTCACATTAGACCCTCCACTTCACCTGCAGGGGCAGGCTTCTTCTTTATCACTAAGAAGGACGGAAGCCTGCGGCCCTGCATTGATTACAGGGGTTTGAATTATGTCACAGCAAAGAATCACTACCCCCTGCCATTAGTACCGTCAGCCCTCGAACAGCTAAAGGATGCACAAATTTTTACTAAACTGGATTTACGCAGCGCCTACAATCTGGTGCGTATTCGAAAGGGCGATGAGTGGAAGACCGCCTTTGTTACCCGAAAGGGGCACTACGAATATCTGGTAATGCCCTATGGACTTTGCAATGCCCAAGCGTTCTTCCAATCCTTTATTAATGATGTTCTTAGAGAGTTCCTAAATATTTGTGTAATTGTATACATTGATGATATTTTAATCTACTCTCAGGATAGAGAACAGCATGTGGGGCACGTGAGAGCAGTCCTTTGTCGCCTGCTGGAAAACAACCTTTATGTGAAGGCGGAAAAGTGCAAGTTCCATACCTCTGAGGTACAGTTTTTGGGCTACCATGTTAACACCACCGGCATTGCTATGGAGTCGGGGAGAGTTTCAGCTGTGGAAAGTTGGCCCACACCTTGCACTATCAAGGACTTGCAGTGGTATTTAGGGCTTGCCAACTTCTACAGAAGGTTAATTCGGAACTTCAGCCAAACTGCCGCTCCGTTAACCGCCCTTCTCAAAGGCTGCCTCTAAGGCTTTCAATCTACTTTAGCACAAATTCACATCAGCCCCCATGCTCAAGCACCCTGATCCTTCCCTGCCTTTCGTGGTCGAGGTAGATGCCAGTAACTCAGACCGGAGCTACATGCCTAGCTGGTGTGCCGTGGTGAGTCTGATACCTACACCGAGTTCATTCAGTGAGCCATACATGCGGACAATCTCCTACACAACCACCCAGCCGCAACACCCTCTGTCACAGATCCTGTTTCACCTGGGGGCCAAGCAGAAAGTGAACCCATGCAGGTTGGAACGCAAAAACTCTCTAGCGCAGAGAAACAACGCCGTAAGCAGCTGGAGCTATGCATGTATTGTGGACAGCTTGGACATCTTTGCCCTCAGTGCCCGGCGCTATCGCGCAAATACAAGCCTCAAGTAAGTTCACCCGTGCATGCTGTTACTATGAATGCAAGTTTCACTGTGAAAGTTCATTTGCAAGATGGAGATGTAACGAGTGCACTTTCTGCACTTGTGGACTCAGGTTCCACGTTAAATCTGGTGGACACTTGCTTGGCTAGTTCTTAGAGAGTTCCTAAATATTTGTGTAATTGTATACATTGATGATATTTTAATCTACTCTCAGGATAGAGAACAGCATGTGGGGCACGTGAGAGCAGTCCTTCGTCGCCTGCTGGAAAACAACCTTTATGTTAAGGCGGAAAAGTGCGAGTTCCATACCTCTGAGGTACAGTTTTTGGGCTACCAGGTTAACACCACCAGCATTGCTATGGAGCCGGGGCAAGTTTCAGCTGTGGAAAGTTGGTCCACACCTTGCACTGTCAAGGACTTGCAGTGGTTTTAAGGGTTTGCCAACTTCTACAGAAGGTTTACTCAGAACTTCAGCCAAACTGCCGCTCCATTAACCGCCCTTCTCAAAGGCAAGCCTACCAAGTTAACCTGGACTGAAGCTGCCTCTAAGGCTTTCAATCTACTTAAGCGCAAATTCACATAAGCCCCCATGCTCAAGCACCCTGATTCTTCCCTGCCTTTCGTGATCAAGGTAGATGCCAGTAACTGCGTAGTTGGAGCCATACTGTCCCAGAGGCACGGTTCTCCCCCCAAGCTTCATCCGTGCGCGTACTTCTCGCGCAAGCTGACCCCGGCCAAAAGCAATTATGATGTTGGCAACAAAGAACTACTAGCTGTTAAGGAGGCATTATTGGAATGGCGGCATTGGTTAGAGGGCAGTGCTCAGCCATTCACAGTATTCACAGACCACAAAAATCTCGAATATGTAAAGGGGGCTCATCGGCTGAATGCACGCCAAGCCCGCTGGGCTTTGTTCTTTTCTCACTTTAATTTTGTGGTTACTTACAGGAAAGGGACAAAGAATGGAAAGGCAGATGCTCTCTCTCGGTCGACCAGGAGGAAGGCTCCAAGACTATCCTCAATCCCAGTGTGGTGGTGGCCCCCGTGCTGTGGGATTTGGTGGAAGAAATAAGAGAGGCCAGTGAGAGTCAGTCACCACCACGGGGCACCTACATTCAATCCTGCACAGTATGTGTGCAAGCAAAGACATGTCGTCACCTGCCTGAAGGCTTGCTGCATCCCTTGCCTGTTCCCCAACGACCTTGCTCCCATATAGCTCTAGACTTTGTTACTGATCTGCCTCCCTCAAATGGTTACACTACAGTGTTAACAGTAATAGGCCTCTTCTCAAAAAGTTGCCGGTTAATCCCTCTAAAGGGTCTTCCCACAGCTTCAGAGACTGCAAATTTACTGTTCTGCTAGGTTTTCAGGATCTACGGGTTAACCGAGGACATAGTTTCAGACCGAGGACCTCAATTCACGTCCAGAGTCTGGGTGGAGTTTTGCAGGCGTCTCGACATCAACCTGAGCCTCACCTCTGGGTATCACCCACAGTCTAACGGGCAAGCCGAGCGCATGAATCAGGAGCTGGGGAGGTACCTCCATATGTACTGTGCAAAGGAGCAGCAACGCTGGAGCGAGTTCTTGCCCTGGGCTGAGTAAGTGCAGAATTCCCTCCGGCACTCATCGACAGGTCTAACGCCTTTTTAATGCGTTCTAGGGTACCAGCCTCCTCTGTTTCCGTGGACAGGAGAACCATCCAGCGTGCAATCTGCAGAGGACTGGTACCAGCGCAGTGCGCAGGCTTGGGAGATGCGCATGTGAGATTACAGCGAGCCCTTTGTAATCAAAAGCAATGTGCCGACAAGCGACGCAGGCCTGCTCCTAAGTATCAGCCCAGGCAGAGAGTCTGGTTGTCGACTTAGCACCTGAAACTCAGGCTCCCTTGCAAGAAATTAAGCCCGAAATACATTGGGCCCTTCAAGATTCTGCACCAAATCAACAAGGTATCGTACAAGCTTTTACTGCCTGAGCATATGTGCATTAACCCCACCTTTCATGTGTCTCAAGATGAGCCGCCAGCACCCATTGAATTGGAGGAGGGCTTAGCCTACACAGTGCGGGAGATTCTCAGCTCCACAAGGGGGCCTCCAGTACCTGGTGGACTGGGAGGGTTATGGTCCGGAGGAGCAGTCCTGGGTGCCAGCATCAGACATCCTCGACCCATCTCTCCTGCAGGACTTCCACATTCGGCATCCTGAGCTTCCAGGTCCTCGCCCCGTGGGACGCTCTAGAAGACCGCCAGGAGGCATTCCTAGGGGGTTGGGTACTGTAAGGACTATGTCTTCCGAGGACCGTCTGCAGAGGGCGTCCTCGCCCGAATTCTAAAACTTGACTTCCTGAATTAGCCATTTTCGGCGTGACCCGCCTATATAAGCAGGTGGTTCTCTGAAAAACATTGCAAAGTATTGTTGCCCTAGGCCTTACTAAGCATTTCTATACTACTTGAATTGGATTACTCTTTGGATACTTGAACTTTAGCTTTGTTAACTGACTACTCTTTTGGATTTTGCCTTGGACTTGTTTGCCTTCCCAATCCCTTAGCCGAATAAACTTAATTGTGAACTCTGCAAAATGGATTATACTGCTTTGTCTGCACCCGGGTCGGTTCAATATATATTGCTTTGTATTCCAGTTCAAAGTAATCAGTCCTTTAGCATGGAAAGGGAAATAAATTCCAGAGAAAAAACAACAATGAAAAAATCATATATCAAACCGAAAAACCCAGTCTTTAACTGCTTTTAAAAAAAAAAAAAAAAAAAAAAAAAACTGCTTTTTTAAACCCGGACACTTTAATCAACTATTGGTTGAACCAAAAATGTAAATGGATGCAAAAAATCCAGAATATATATATTCAAGTCATAGCTCTTGACCAGTGATGTGCAGTGAGGTTTATGTCTGGTGAGGCACTGACATCACAGTCAGATTTACAAAAATATTAAATGTACAGAGTAGCTTATTCAATATCCTATTAGCAACATTAAAGTGTTTTGTTTAAAATTTGATATCAGCATACATTTTGTCTACTCTACAAACTGAAAAATGTAAAAATGTTATTATCATCTTACCTTTACTTATAAATGAAGTCCATGTTCCACTCCTTTTGAATGCACACAGACAGTTGTTGATAATAAAAAATAAACACTGTGCATTATTGTAGGGACTTTGCTTGAATTTTGAATGTTTTTTTCCTGTTCTGGGTAAATGGGCGTGGGCGCACTATATAACTGGAAGTGGAGTTCTAAAACTCCTCCAAAATTCTAGTCCTTACAGATCCGGCTAACCCTACATTCTCACAATTATATACACCAGCTGAACTAATTAAATTTAATTCATATAGTAAAAAGGACAGCAAAATGGTCTCACTGCAGAGATCCAGCACAGCATAGTGATTCACAGTGAGATTCTCCCCTTCTTAGTAAATGAATGATACAATTAAGCAAATTTCACAATTCCAAAAATTGTGAAGTTAATTGAAAAAGAACGTTTACACTGAATAAATAATAACCATTGAATTTACTTTTAAATGTATATTTCCATGATGACAGGCTGTGCCTCCCCCGGCCTCCCCTGACTGCACGTCACTGCTCTGGACACATTATCAATGATTTTTGTGTTCATCAACTGCACAAGCATTGAGTCGAGTGATATTGAGTAGTAAAACATTTACTGGCAGTCAGAGGATAGTTTTTACTTGAAGGAGCAGGCCAGAACACCTTCTCAGTGATGGAATCTTTGATGTTTAAATTATTTTAACACACGCTTGAAGTCGTCGTCCACGGACGCACCTCCATGTCAATATTAGTTTCAAAACAAAGACGATACATTTATGGAGCTAGTCTTTGAGTGGATGAAGGATGGAGAAAATTATTTATTGTCATCTATAATTGTGGAAAAATAATATAGTCTAATGCAGTAAAGCAGGAAACATGGAACTGCTTAAAAAATTACTGGATGGATAGGTTATGGGTTAGTAGAAAGTTTATGTACTGTATGTAAATGGACCATCTCCACTATATTAAATTTAGTGTTTGCTTATTCAGCCACAATAGAATCACCAAACTATAAGGATTAGGCATTAAGGTCAGTTGAGGCAGTCTCCGGACAGAGTTCTTTTCTGAGAGTACCTTATCTTCATGAAGATCAGAGACTATATGTGCAAGTGTATTGTCATTCCCCTTTCCCCTTTTTTTTTGCTTGAACTCCGGATTAATATTTAAATATTGAAACTGAAAAACATAGTATATCAACATAAAATGTATTGTTTTGCTATCAATAATAAGATATTTTTAAAATGTTCATCTTTTATATAAGTTTCTCTCTATATTGACCTGGTCAGAGGGTTTAAATTTAGATTACATTTTAAGACAACCTTATCCAGAGTGACTTACATTTTTCTCTCTAGTACCACTGAGCAATTGGGGGTTTGCTCAGAGGCCTACAATAGCGGCTTGGTGGTGCTGGGACCTCGGTCTTTCTGGTATCGGCCAATATTTTTCAAGCTTAAAAAGATTTACCCTGAAATATTAGCTTGGTTTAACATAAATTGATGACTTCTATCTTTTAAATGTGCTTGTAACTAACATTGCAGAAAGTCTCAGCTATGACATGATTAAAGCATGTCTGTTTTACAGCATGAATATTAAGTGGGGAGTTCAGACTCCACTGCGCCAAAGAGCCTCTTCATCGCTAATACAACTCAATTCTTTCTTTCTCTCTCATTTTCTATCAACCTGCATTAGAGTAGCATACAAGCTGATCAAAGTCCTTGAACTGCCTGGAGTTCATTTATATTCCCAGGTATTTTCCAGTGTGGCCAAGTAGTGACTGGAAAAAATGCAGGTTTCACAACCTGACCTGGCCTTTAACAGTCCGCACTGGAAGCTATTAATCCTTAGCCAATTGTCAGATCTTTGACTCTCTGCAGGTGGACACAGCTGGGAGGTCAAGGAGGTGGTGAAATCAAGTTGCCAGTGGACCTTGTGTTCTGAAATGTCTTTGTAACAGTAGCTTGTTAGAATTAGAAAACATAGAAAACAAGTAGGCACTCTCTCTTCAGTGTCTTGTCTCAAATACCATGGCTGATTTTTTTCAACCTTTTGTTCCATGACTGTTTTGAACTTTGCACCTTGTAGCCCTTCTCAAGCCCTGCCCTGCATGGCTTAATACAACAAAGTTTTTCGTAGGTTCATAACAGAGGTTAAACCATGACACTGTACCTCTGAGTAGGATAAAAAAACTAGAAAACTATGGCAGCATGGCAGTGCTGTGAACCCAGTTTAAAAACCTTTAGCATCAACTAATTGCCACCATAATCCTTTTAGTAATGCTTTACTGCACAAATCTTTGGATGTGGTGCACATCATACAAATTTAAAGTGCTTTGTAGCGCAGAGGATTCCACATGTGAGGAATTTAAAGTCTGATCTAATCTTCTATTACTGGACTCTTTGGGCAACCATGTAAATTTTACTTTTTTACTCTCTCATGGTCTAACATGTTGCTTTTTCTTTCCCAATTTTGGTAGCTCAGTTGCCACAATGTTTGACATTTGCAGCTCAGCAATTTGTTTTTAACTATTCAACGGCACGAGAGCGAGCAGCAGCACAAGAGCAGAGCAGCAGCACGAAAGCAGCAAGCTATTTACGTGTGATAGGTGTATGCTAGTTAGTACGCTGACGGAGAAGATCATAGCGTTAGAGGAGCGCATCCAGTCTTTAGAGAAGGTTAGTGAGTGTAAGGGTAGTGCAGTAGGTGGACTGGATGCCGTAGATAGGTCCACCCCGACTCCGGCGTTAGAGACCTTACAGCGGGGCTAAACCCGACAGTATAGCTAAGGCTAAGTCAACGGAGCACCCCACAGAGACTAGCGTGCCTTATAAAACAGCCCTCCTCAGCAATGCACCCGCTGAGAAAAATACAGGAACTCTGGTTGTTGGAGACTCCATAGTCAGGCACGTAAAATTAGCCAGACCATTAGGGTCTCCAGCGGCTATAGTTAAATGTATTCCT
>JAOTRA010062352.1:0-15768 GCA_026260255.1 Pseudolaguvia tuberculata | reverse complement strand
TATATATATATATATATAATTTTTTTATTTATTTATTTTTTTCCTTCATCATTCATTCCAGAAAAGGGCCCAGTAGGCACTGACCAAAAGAACATGGTATTCTAATCAAATATGACTATTATGCCACTTTTCCTTTACCATACATATCTCCTCCTCAGTGCAATCATTTATCACAAGGGGGTGGAAGTCATCATAATGGCTACCTGAGTAAATAAAGCCTGCCTCATCAACACGCCACCCCCATTTCACTGGTGCTATAAATCATTGCCAGGATCCACTGTGAGGAGGAGACAAGGGAGGGGGGGTGGATTGGGAGATCGAGGTTCTGTATATTTATATTCTGTAAGCATGTATTTTCAAGAGAAGATACAAATTATGTTCATTTGTAGATTAATTATAATACTACATGTGGTTTTCCAGACATAGATAATGGCTTTCACTTTGATTTAAAACATTGAACAGAACAGGTAACAAAAAAAAACAACTGAGCAATTGATGGATTGAAGTCTTACTCAATGGTCCAGCATTTCCACTCGTGGTACTTGAATTTAAACTCACACTAGACTAACAATGGCATTACTGTTCTTAGCCCTGACAAAATCCTCGATATTCTACTTGTTGTCCTTTTCTCTACTTGTAGAGATTTTCTGGTCAGCTTATTTGTAAAGAGTGGTATTGTTACTTAGTTACTTAGTTGTAAATTATTGTATTGTGTCATCACTATTTATGACAATCAGTTAGTTGTATTTTAGCCAGGCAATATTTTCATATGCCTGATTAGAGAATTGCATGAATTAAGAGTATTAAGCTGAAAGGATGAAGTGCTTTCTCCCTCAATCCACCCTGGTCACTCAAGCTCTGGACAAACACAATTTGAGAAGACAAAGAAACCTATTACTACTTACATCAGTGACAAAGATGAATCACAGAGAAAGGTGGGATTTAACACAACTTTATCCCTGGCTAAACTGAGACACAGTGAGAGAGAATATCACATAGTGGAATGAAAGGAAATGAAATTAAATGAAATGTGTAGTACTACACCTTGGATACTGAAGGAATCAATTTACTAAATGAACAGGCGCCCAAATGTTGCAGGAAATAGTTAATTAAATTAAAGTAAATGACTAATAAGAAAAAGTATTAATAATTTATATACATTCCATATGCAAATCTATATTTGCACCATGCTCATAATTTAAATCGATTATTCATTTTAAAATGCATTTTAAAGAAAATTTATATTGCAACATTTCAAGAAAATTAATAAAATACAGTAAAAAATGACGCCTTCAATAAAAGATTGTGGATGGCCATGTTAGCTAAATATCCATATTATTAAAAGATTTAGCTTTGTAAAAAAAAAAATCTAATTATTTATAAATAAATGTAAATCATTTAAAATGATTGGTATTTGATAAACAAATCTATGCATAAATTCCAAAAATGAATTGTTTTATTAAAGCTTGTCATCTAAAAAATAATTACATGTATGTTTACTAGAAAACTAATAGATGGGTTCCAATAAGAATCATTAGACTTGTCAAATCCCAGCCCACCTAAACAGACTATGCCTCCAAACGTCTTCAGGGGCTAATTTGAACATGTTGGTCACATTAGTAGTGCAAGTCATGCACAAATGTAATTTAAAAAAAACCCCTCCATATTAAACTGTTGATCAAAGATTAATAAGTTAAATTCCCATGTTCCTAGATGAATGTCCAAAAATATTGACTTTTGGTTAAACAAAATGAAAACAATGACTCATTTGTAATTGCACAGAATGGAACATAAGAAATGTTGATAAAAAACATAAATGGTCTACAAAATTGCCAGCATGCTTAAAATTCATCGAAAAGAAGCAAGAGCAATACATATTAATCATAACTCCAAGAAGAGTAGATCTACACATTATTGTGTCAAAACTGCATATTTTGTATTAGTTTTTTTTTAAAGAGGAAAAAACGTATAGATTCTCACTACATAACCAAGTTGAGGTTTTAGAAAAAAATTTATCTTATAATCTCAAGGGAAAAAATGAAATACTAAATTCAGATATAGAGGAAGAAAGTAAGATTATGGGTTATGGATTTAGATGCCAATCCTTTCAGCAGAGGGAGCTTATGTACCAGGAAATTCTAGCACCACATGATAACAAATAAATGTTTTTACACATTGCTTTTCACCGTCTTGGCAAACAGGTTTTGGGTCATGCAGGGGGTAAAAGCAACATGAACATAACACATAGATGCACACACACACACACCTGTTCTTGAGAGACAAAATGACTTTCAGAAGAGATGGAGAAAATACACTGACTACACACTCAGTCAAACATGTCATATTAAGTAAAAGCCTGAAGACTAGCTATTCCGTTGACAGGAAAAATATATATCTATCTCTCCTGTGTTGTTCTTCTCCTGTTATCCATTGGACATCTATGACTAAGGGCACTAAGTAACGATACTTGCCTCGCCCCTCTACCGTCAGTGGCCATCGCCCTATGACTGGAGGACTGTTCTCACTTCCAGGCGATGGTGCGCTATTTACGGAAGCTATTAATGTATTAAAATTGGTATTTACTTGTATTTGTGGCGATTGGTATCTGTACTTTGAATTCAGTATCTGTATATGTGTTTACATGAGTACAAGTGCGCGTTCACATTACTCGTCTGTTCCCCGTTTTGGTTTCTCTGATATTACGTTCACAAGTTTATTCATTTACGTCTTTATTGTTTGCATTTTTATTGTCTTTATTGTCTATGTTTAGACTTAAATAAAAGTCTGTTTGTGCATCCATGGATCGAAATCTCTACAATCCATTACAACTACACACACAGAAATAAGAATTTTCAGTACCATCATTGTTAAATACTGGAAATGACACTCATATCATACTCCAGTTATTAAAGTTGATCACAAAAAGAATGACTACTGTTGCAAGAGCATTCAAAATTTAGATTGGCATGAGGGCAGTTTGCAAACCCAGGGCAAGGTCCACTGGATGAGTGTAGGACAAATCCAGGTAGAGAATCAGGAGGAGCAGAGTAAGCATCCTTAAGTGGGGGTTTTCCAATGCAATGTAACATTGCTGAGGAGGCACAGCTTCAGACATTTGGTCTCACAACCAAGGTTGTAATAATGATAAACAACTCCCAAAATCAGGACCTTAGCTCCTTACCATGCCTCTGAGGATGGCCCCTTGATGAGAAGGTAACCATTAGTTATGCATTTACTCCACTGGAACCAGGAGACAGAAAACATCAGACTTTAATTTTATAGAGGCTCTGTGCCCCTCCCTTATAAACATTTGAGCAAGTAAAGATCACTATTTTCCATTTATGGATAGTGACTGTCTACCCTGACTCCCAGCTAAGAATTGGCAGGAGGTTTGGTCAAGGCCTTCCTTCATGCTTGAACTGCGCATGTCAAGTCTGTAATGCAAGCCGATTGTTCTCTGCCCTTCCAAGTTCTAGACTAAGAAAAGTTGAGTCTTCTGTGGTGAATCTGCCAACATACAGTGGGGCAAAAAGTATTTAGTCAGCCACCAACTGTGCAAGTTCTCCTACTTAAAAAGATGAGAAGCCTGTAATTTTCATCATAGGCATACCTCAACCATGACAACATGAGAAAGAATCCAGAAAATCACATTGTCTTAGTTTGTAAAGAATTTATTTGCTAATAGTGGTGGAAAATAAGTATTTGGTCAATAACAAAAGGTAATCTCAACACATTTATATACCTATATACCCTTTGTTGGCAATGACAGAGGTCAAACATTTTCTGTAAGTCTCCACAAACCAAATGTTTGTTTACTTGGTGTACTTAGGAAAGGGTGGCTTCTTAAAAAGCAGATTGGTGGATCAGTAATAATCAGTAGATGCCAGCAAGGATTACTTAAAATATACTGCAACGTGTCAGACTGATTATACCAGCGCACATTTATCTGCTTCAAGAGTCTATTCCTATGTCTTAATTATGTTCTAATGCAATGGACAGTGGCCACATCCTGTCTAAAAATACGAACAAACAGAAATTGGTCAACCAGAGTAATAAAGTGTGTGTTGAAGTTGTTCACAAGCAACTAAAGGTGGCACAAAGGTCCAAGCACGTGAACTGATTAGCATTGTGACTAGCACAGTCAATTCACAGCAAGAAGGTCCCGGGTTCTCTCTGTGCGAAGTTTGCATGTTCTCAACGTGCTTACGTGGGTTTCCCCGGTGTACTCTGGTTTCTTCCCACAGTCCAAAAACATGCAGATTAGGTCGATTAGTGATTCTAAATTTTCTATAGGAAGGAATGTGTGCGTGAATGGTTGTTTGTCTATGTGTTGCCCTGAGATGGACTGTTGACCCATCCAGGGTGTACCCCTGCCCCTTGCCCTATGTGAGCTGGGATAAGCTCCAACAGACCCTGAATTAGGGAATATTAGGTAAGAAGATGAATGAATGAATGAATGAATGAATGAATGAATGAATGAATGAATGAACGAATAAAAGAGAATTCTAACATCATTAAATATTCCATGTCATCTATTATTTATTATTATTTAAGTCTTCAGACTGACTTTAAAATATGTAAACAGTTTTTTTTTGTAATAAAAGTTACCTAAATAGTCTGTGCTGTAATCTGATCATGTTAATTATTTTTTCATTACATTATTATTTTATAAAATCTTGTCTATCAAATTATAATTTAACCTATAATTTCCCTGAGGGAATCAAACTATTCTGAACTATTCAGTTTTTGAAAATTGACATGTAGAATGAAGGTACATCAATGCACATGCAATGCCTATTACCATTAAATGCTGTACAAACGAAACAGTTTCTCAACAATTAACATGTCAACATCTAAAACTGTGTAGTCCTTTAGAGCATGACTACTTAGCACTTACACACAGTCTTGACATTTATGCTGCTTGTAAATACGATGTTACAGAAGTGCCTATAGTATCTGTGTGGGAGCCATAGGTCACTTTTTAAGTGCTCAAAGTATGTACTTAGAAAAATGAAACATTGTTCCTTGAAGTGGAATTGCACTTAAAATCATACAAGTTTAAACAATATCCTTTATTACACTTTAACATTTTTGGTTATTTCATTGTATTTTTGTAACTGTTTTAGAGGGTTAAATGTTACTGGCGGAATACCGTAGGGACTAACTCACCATTGAAACTTTAAGTTTCCTTCACCCACATACAGTACATCCATAACTGTTACCAATATAGCCTTTTTTTAGCTTTGTTCAGTACAATAAAAGCATGTTTCCTGCTGGAGTTTATAGATACATGTAAAGCACATTTCATAGCCATCATTCTATGTTTGATATTTGCTTTTCTGCCCACAGTGACACCCATGCTTTGGATTTGTCAATAAGACTAAATGTGTATTCCAATAATAATCTAAAATGTAGGAAAGATTATAGATGATTTCAGAGAAACACAACTTGCATCTGATTTTCTTTTTGTTATATAAATGCATTAGAGCTTGACTATTTATTTATTAATTATTTAACATTTGACTATTCCCACCTACAGAAGGTAGGTCTTCTGCAAGATTTTTCTCTTTTATGCTACCAATATAGACTGAACTCAATGTCAGAACAGCCGGGTCACTGTCTATTTTCAAGAGACAATTGGAGGCCCAATTCTTTCTCAAGTACCTAGAACTTGGCATTAAAAACCTAAAAACGATTGCATTCTAGTGTATCAGTACTTTCTTTCTCTCCTTCAGCTGCTCCCTTTAAGGGTTGCCATAATTTGGATCAGCACATTCAACATGACATGTTCTTACACTGGATGTCCTTCCTAATAATTTATATGGATTATGGGAGGAAACCAGACTACATGGAAATTTATACAGAAAGATCCCCAACCCGGGAATCGAACCCGCAGCCTTCTTGTTGTGACGCAATCGTGCTAACCACTGCGCCACTGTGCCGCCCCACTCTAGTGTAACAGTCCTGAGTTATTCAAATCGGAGAGTCAAATAAAATTTTGATAAACATAGATGAAAATTTTCATGAAACACTATGTTTTGCTACAAACATCCTCCCAAAAGTTTGACAAAATGATCAGCCAGTCTTCATTTAGTTTTTTTCTAAAGTAAAGCTGATTACATTTTCTTGACAAAGTGGTGATGTATGAGGACTCATGAATGAACTCTTTTAAGGGCCCCAGAGTGTAATGGCTATGTAAACAAATTTGTATGCTAACAATCAAGAACTGTTCTAATCAGAAAGTTATCTCCTGACAAGCATGTCATGTTTGTAAAAAGATGAAAGATGATTTTTTTTTTTTACAGGATTTAGGATCCTGATAAAGAATTTTAGGTTACAAAGTACTACTCGTATTGCATGCATAAAACTACTGCCTTGGAACCTGAAATTCTTTATCATGATCCTGCATCATTTTTAAGTGTAAGTGGTGAAATAAGTTCCCAGAACAGAAAAACAGAGAACGACCTACCCCTTCCTGAAATACATTAAGTATTTTGTTCTTTTTATATTATCATTCTTCCTACTATCATTTTTATTACTATTGTTCCTCACAGAAAAGTTTTAAACATATAGAATTTCAATGTTCTGTGTTGTAACTTTAAGCACTGTTTGCAAAAGTGTCTGCTAAATTCTGTAACTGCAGTCAGTTAATTGATAGGAATTTTTTAGCACTTGGTGACAATAAAGCCACATCTATGATCTTCTTGCTAATCTGATCTTTGCAAATGTATTTTGGTATCTATAACTGTGGATGTTTGAATTCTTTTCAAGGTTTCTTAGAGAGACAGTAGTTATCGTTCACAGAAACACCCTGTTCAGTTGAACTAGTGACTAAAAATTAAAGTCAAAAGATACAATAATAAATAGTTTCTTTTATAATTATTTTATATTTATCTATCAGCAGCATGTAATGGTGATATTTTATAAAATTATCTACGAGAAAGCAAAGGAAAAAAAATGATTAGTGGGTGCTGTCTACTTCCTTAAATTGTATATTTGTAACAACTGGATAATTTGTTCCAACAGGCGTCTGCCCCATTAGTGCTCCTATTAATAGTTTGAGCCCCTTAAAATATCTATAAATCTGTGTAATATGTGTATGAGTGAAAGTAATGTTTATCCCATTCAAAGCATTACACACTGCATTGTGTTATCTTTCTCAAATGACGGACGTATTACATTATTTGGTGAATTCACATAAGGCTGACATATGACCTGAAGCAAACACATTACAGGAAATGTTTTACGACACAGATTGATGCTAGTGAATGAGGGATGAATATATTTCTTCTTATTGACCGTTTACTGTTTGCACTGGGTTTCTGGAAAGGCTAGGAATTGTATAGTTTGTATTAAATTTTTATGACTTTCCAAATGCAAGTCGTCAAAATAAGATAGCAAAAAAATTTAATAGCAAGGAACTAAAATTTTATTTATCTAGTATAAATGACTACTTTTATTATATTATAAATAATAATATGACTACCTTTATTATATTATAAAAAATTATTATAAAATAAACTTAAGATCAAACCGTATTCTTGACTATTTATTGTTTACTTTACTAAATTCAACATTGATAAATCAGAAGATATAGCCAATCCCACTAACGCCAAGTTACCCCAGAGCAAGGCTTTTTTTTTCATAAATTAATCAATTGTAAGTCACTTTGGATAGAGGTGTCTACAAAATGCCAGAAAAGTAAATGTAAGATTGAAATAGTTTTGTTAAATTGGCAGACAATATTGTTTACTTCCCCTCCAAAAAATAATTCAAGGAAATAAAATAATAAATAAATAAAAAACAAATCTTCTAATAAAACAAAACCATGCGACTGCATTGAAAAGTTTTTTATTTTTTCAATAAATCATAAGACAAATTAAATAAATATTATTGCTGGAAAACATGTCCGTTATAAGTAAACCTGTAGCAGGCTGTAAAAACCAGTTATAGTAGAATCAATACATTGGTATTGATATTTTAAACCAAATGTTTCCCTTTAAAAATCAATCCTAATATAAAATAAGTGCTGGGACTGAGATGCGGTGGGTATTGCTGCCACAGCAGGTTCCAGCGATTTCACAGGTTATAGTTTGTGTGGAATTTCTCAAGCTTTCTCTTGTGTCTGCATGGAGTGTGCTCTAGGTTCTTATTACAATCACCACCCAGCACCCTTTTAAAATGAGTTGGTTCTCCAACACATTTTGATTAATAGTATTGAAGAAATACTTTTAAAGAAAATTAGGGGGTAAATCTTTTTGTCTCATCAGTCGTCCTCATCAGTATTCTAAGCACGCTCATATCATAGCAAAAGGATTTTGCTGCATTTCTCAATGTAACTCAGACCATATGAAGCAAAATTCATTCATTCATTCATTCATTCATTCATTCATTCATTCATTCATCTTCTTACCTGCTTATTCCCGAATCCGGGGTCACGGGGGTCTGCTGCGCCTATCCCAGCACACATAGGGCGAAATCATTCATTCATCTTACAGCTTATTCACTAATTTTGGGTCAGGGGTCCAGTCACCAGATTGCCAGTCCATCGCAGGGCACACATAGACAAACAGCCACTCACACATGCATTCACTCCTATTTGGACTCATTAATCAACCTAATGTTCATGTTTCTGGATAATGGGATGAAACCGAAGTACCCAGAGGAAACCCATGCAAGCGCGGGCCATCTTTTTGTGAGGCGACTGTGCTAACCACTATGCCACCCTTAAGTAAAATTTGATTTTAAAATTTTGTTGATACCTAATACAATTACAGTATGAATGATCATTTTATTCAAATAATTTGTGTGTGGACGAATAAACAAACAATAATATTACTAAATGAAAGTTCTTTAAAAGGTTAAATATAGCATTACATAAATAAAGCTAACATGACCTTATCTGTATGAAAATTCCTAATCTCACCTCTGAGTCCATCCAGAATATTAAATCTCTGTCATTTTATTTTTATTTTTAATATTTAATATCCAGTAGTAATATTAAAACCAGGTCACCAGCACCTGGTCTGTAAGATAAGATGTATGAAGTTAAACTACAAAATTGTCAATCGGGAACAAACACTGCTCCACTATGACAATGCATCTGTTCACAAAGTCCCTGAGTTCCAATAAGTTATTGGGTGTTATGCCAGGAGTGGAAAAACATCACTGAACACTGTTGGAATGAAGACTGTACTACCAACCTCTTTAAATAATGTTGATGTTATTAATATTATTGTATTAGAATTCTAATTAGTTTCAAATTGTATTAAAAGGCCTTAATAGAAAAGTGAAGCTTAATCCAACAGCAAAATGTGAAGTAAATTTATAATAAGATATTTAAAATTGCATGTGTCTGTGATTAAGCAAATACATTGCAGGGGTTTTCAATCTTTTAGGAAAACTACCAGATCAAAGCATACAAACTCCATTAACATGACTGAGCAATTGTGGGTGGAGGGCCTTGCTCAAGGGCCCACATTGGTTGCTTGGTGGAGGTGGGATTCAAACCCTGATCTTTCTGGTATTAGTCCAACACCTTAACCACTAGGCTACCACTTCCCAAATTTTTTTGAGACTGAAGCAGTTCAGTGTGTGGCAAGAGACAAGATATGGGAAAAAAAACATTTGCGTGACTCAGAAAATTAAATGAGCAACAATGAATAAACTATTATTTATCGACTGTATAAAAGAAGCACAGCTACAGCAGTTACAGTAACTCTTGCGTCATTCATTCATGGAATGTAGACTACACTGGAATGTGGACTCACACAGAGGCAAAACGTCTGAAGTGCATGTCAAAACTGGATCACTTACAGTAAATTGAACTCAAAAGGAATCACATTTGTTAATTTTCTGTTTCTTTTTTATTTGTATTCAAATGGGAAGGAAATGTCAAACAAATGAAGTAGTGGCTACAAACAGTGAAAGTAAAACTTGTGCATTTACCTGCGCGCCTTTTTTGTTAGAACATATTGAAAATTGGAAAGAACTTTGAGGGACTGAAAAAAAAAACATCCTGTCTCTGATGGCTACCTGGTAATTAGATGCTGGACTAATTAGATTGCCTGCTAATTGGAGGTTCCAGGTTTGATTCCTCGCACCACAAAGCTGCCACCACTGAGCCCTTTACTGACCCATTTGCTCAGTTATATAAAAGAGATAAATGTAAAGTCGCTATTGATAAGGATGCTAAATGATTTAAATGTAAACGTATTTATTAGTAATAACAAATAATACATTTTAATTATGGGCACTTTACATAAAAAAACAAAAATAGATTAGGCAGCTGAATAATAATCTGACAATGTTCAGATATAAAATGCAGTTCTAAATATATAATATTTGTGATGTTAGTAGGAAGACTGTTCCATAGGTAGGATCCGCCCCATGGTGGACAGTTGAGCTTCTGGTGTGGTGAGCTGGTTAGCAAAAGGGAATTTAGTTATGATTGAAGAAGGTCAGATCAATATGGTAGAGCAGGATTATGAAGAAATTATTTTACTTGAGTGTACATCTCCTGAAGTACACCACCTGACTTAACTTAAATGCCTCTCCAACCCCATTTAACAGGCACCCCTAGGGACATGTTCCACAGGTTGTAATACACTGAATGAAATCATACACTGAATGATTCAATGATACAAAAAAAATCTTTTACTCTGTTCTTTAGCTGGAAAGCTTTTTAGCTGGCTTCTAGTGGCCACTGAAATCCTATCAGTAGCTGTAATAAGCATGTTAAAGTAAAGTGCAATTTCCCCTGATGTGACGTATGACACTGTCATGTGTACAGTGCTGACAACTCTAGTCACTAATGCTTTCTTGAAAAATTTGTAAAAGTCTGAAAACACTTTGAACATATTTAGGTTAGTCTTTTTTTTTTTTTTTAATCTACAATTGTGTTGACAGTCTAAAATTCTTAGTCATCTAAATGCTAAGTATATTAGCATGTTAATGCTAAGTATACTTGCCCCGCCTCTACAACATCAGTGGCCGCTATTTAAGGAAGCACAGTGCTAACCACAGCACAGATTCATTCATTTGTTCATTCATTCATCTTCTTACCCGCTTATTCACTATTCCGTGGTCATGGGGGTCTGCTGCGCCTATCCCAGCACACAGAGGGCAAGAGGCAGGGGTACACCCTGGATGGGTCTCCTGTCCATGTTAGGGCAACACACAGCGCAGATTATTGTTGGTTATTATTTGTATTTGCGGTGATTGGTATGTGTACTCGGCAATCTGTATCTGTATTTGTACCTGGAATCTGGATTAGTGTTTAAGTAAGTACATGTGCGCATTGGCCTTTCTCGTCTGTTCATAGTACCGGTTTCTCTGATATTATGTTCACAGGTTTATTTGTCAGCGTGTTTATTGTTTGTATTCTATGTTCGGAATTAAATAAAAGCATGTTTTTGCATCTATGGATCCAACTCACTACAATCTGTTACTATTTTTTATTACCAATATAAGCTGAACTACCCTCTGGATGTTTCACCTACACCTCATACTGAACACATTTTTCTTATAATAAGCCTATCCCGGAAGCTCATATATTATTTATATAGCTGATAAAGTTTGTCTGCACTCATTTTTCATTCTTCTTATTTTATATATCTTGAGTAGACACTTTTGTCTCAAAGCTTGTCAAGATATTCAGAATACATTTTGCGGAGTGGTTGGAAGTTATGTTGCTTTAAAATTGTGCAAACCTGTGAATCAGCACTTTTTATAAACACTGCTTTTTTGAGTTAACAATTTGATCAATTTGAATGCAGTGTACTTGTGAAATGAAAGAAAATAAACCATGCATGTAGGAGAGATTTTAAGAGTTAAGGGTTTTGCTCAGTTACTTTATAAAAGTGCCAGTAGAGCTCAAGGCAGAAGATGACTAAGTTTTGGCTTAGGGCTCTCATGACCACCAGGAACGTTTATATTTATACACAGTATAAATTTAATCTTAATCTATTTATCTTGTCAAAAATTAAAGATGGAGAAAAACATTGGGACGATGTTAGCAACACAGCTACAACATAAAAATGATAATGATGATGGCCAAATTTTATGGACATATTCAAAATCATAATGTATTTTTATATTTTGCCGATTACACAAAATGCATAGCAATACATTTTTCAATAACACAAAAAATGTTATTTGAAAATTGGATAGGATTGACAAATAGTAGTAGTAGACAAAACAAAAAAGCAAACCATGTGTTATGATACACGCACTACCACTTCTACGTTACTAACCACCATCGCCCTCTGATTGGGGATGTGATCAAGCATCCAGGCGATGGCGCATTATTTATAGTGAGCAGCATCTTAATGATGGTGCGGATTATTATTTGTGTTGATTGTTTGTTTGTTCATGGTTTGTTCATAATCTGTTCCTAAGTCTTGTTCTAGTCTTGTTCCTACTTCTACTCTCAGTTCCTAGTTTAGCAAAGGTAACATCACATGAGATGAAATTTCACGGTTTTGTTCGATAGTACATGCGTTTTCTGGCATTCTGGATCCGTCGTGTTCTTTAAGTGTAACACTATGTCAGCAAGCATGCCTGATGAGGATATGTAAAGGCATTACGCATTTACATTAAAACACAGTTCTTTTTTTAGTTTGTTAATGTATGATCTTGGCATGACCAAGGGGAAAATATTCTATTAGTGATAGACTATGTGCACTGGATGTGACTAAACTGGACGACAGTGTTACTAGATAATGAGCTAATGAGTTTCAGCCAAAATACTGCCCATTCATTAAGATTGAAAGGAGCAGAAATCCCATTGTATTCCATTGTGTCATGTTTCACACTCGGGTTTAACCCAACTTTAGCTTTTGCGTAACTTTAATTACCCACCCAAATTTTCCACCCCCAGACCAAACAATTTTTACCCACACAATTACATTCAAAACCGCCCAACCCTTCCGGCTGACTTTGAATCCGGAAACAAGTGTCTATTAGTTCATTAGCACAGTGCGCTAACTAAGCTCATTCATTCATTTTCTAGCCCGCTTATTCTCTCATTTGGGGTCTGCTGGAGCCTATCCCAGTGGGCAATTTTTAATCAACAAATAACCTAATATACATGTTTTTGGAAGGTTCTGGTTTTGGAGAAAAACCAGAATACCCATGTAGGGAGAGCATGCAAACCCAGGACCTTGTTGTGAGGTGACAACCAGAATGAGCTCTGATATTGAAGTATTCTGAATAAGAAAATCAATAAATTATTAAATGAAAGCGCAGCCGGCCGGCACGTGGCGTAATGGTTAGCACGGTCGCCTCACAACAAGAATGTCCCAGGTTCGATTCCAGGGCCGGGGATCTTTCTGTGTGAAGTTTGCATGTTACTCCTGTGCTTGCATGGGTTTTCCTCCGAGTACTCCGGTTTCCCACAGTCCAAAAACATGCAGATTTGGTCAATACCCATAGGAGTGAATATGTGTGAATGGTTGTTTGTCTAAGTGTGGCCCTGCGATGGACTGACGACCCGTGCAAGGTGTACCCCTTGCCTCTCGCCCTATGTGAGCTGGAATTGGCACCAGCAGACCCCTGTGACCTTGAATTAGGTAATAAGCGGGTAGGAAGATGAATGAATGAATGAATGAATGAATGAATGAATGAATGAATGAATGGCAGCCATATTTTAATCAGAAATCGCCTGTAGTCAAAAAAGCGATTGTAGTTACATCAATTAAATCATCATCAGCATCCGTTAGTTTTCTTAATTCATGCGTTCTTGTCAAGATAAAAGGCATGAAATGAATGTTAATGCAGCTGACACAGTTTTCATGGCGATTAAGCAAATTATCTAAATTAAAAGTAAAGGGCACATGTCAGGCATTTAAACAGATACCTTTTTGCCAGACCCTATTATCTACGGTCTACTTACGGTTATCTTATTCATAATGCAGAGCAGTTGAGGGTTAAAAGTCAGGGACTCACCAGCGGCAGTTTGTGGTCCTAGTATTTACAGTATAAAGTTGCAATTATGGATTTGTACAATACTGTAAATAGAGTGTGCATTTTAGTTGAACCACATTGGCCATATCTATGGGCCAGAGAGCATGTTCTGAGTTTTAGGCTTTGGTAGCCCTGACAGTTCTGCTATTTTGCAACAAGGTAATCTTTAAAATTATTAAGGCATTATTAATTATGTTGTTTACTTTGTCTTTAAAGGTGCATCTGCAGCTTAAAATTGGGTGTCAAGTGAAAATACACACAATGATGAGCTGCTCATACCTTGTAAAGAACTATGTCTTTACTAAAACTAGTCTGTACATTCACTCACACACTGTTTATCAATCCAGGCAATAATTATTCCCAGAAAAAAAAGTACAATTTAATAAGATGGAGTTTATTAATGGCCCTTCGGGGCAGCAGAAACAGATGGTGAACAACAAGGTGAGAGTATGCTTGTGGTCAATGAACTGGATAAGAAAGACAGTTAGTAGCAACATAGATTTACGGACGCATACTGTAAGACAAATACACATTTGCCAACTTGTGAGTAAATACAAGTACTTAGAGATAAGAAGTGGATGATAAATCACCTGAAACTTGTTCCATGGTTAGACATGTTACACAATGGAGACAATATCTTTTCAAAGTAAAGTACATGAAAATCTGGGGATGGTTGATATTTAAAAGTTTAATTCATTTTTAGAAAATGCACCAAATCAATAGGCAGAACATACATAATTTATAAAATACATAATTTGATACTGATATTGAACTATTTTTAGTCTAATACACCAGTGGTTCTGGTGCAAATCATTTCCAAGAAAAAACCACCACAATTTACATTAAACAAAGAAATTAGAATTAGAAAATATTGTAAAATAATTCAAATGAACAATATTTCTTAAGCACGCCCATAAGGTTTCTTTTGGAGCTGAAGAGAAGGAGCTCTCTCTCTCTCTAAGGTGAAGGATGACGGAGGCTCACACTGCACTCAACTGTTATGTATAAAAAAAAGCAGTTTTTTTAGCGAAACACACCTGAGTTCCAATTTGCATATTACATAATAATGAAGATACGTATCTTTTTATATTGATTAGGAGCATGTCAGATAAATAATAAATAAGGTTTATGTGTTTCTTTTTTAGTAGGTACTCTAGTTTCCTCTCACAGTCTATATATGATATAATAGGATATATAATGGGTATGTATGGTGGTGTGGTGGCGTAATGGTTTACACGGTTGCCTCACAACAAGAAGGCCCAGGATTGGAGTTTGCATGTTTTCCTCCAGGTACTCCGGTTTCCTCCCACAGTCCAAAAACATGCAGATTAGGTGGATTGGTTATTCTAAATTGTCCATAGGAGTGAATGTGTGTGTGAATGGTTGTTTGTCTATGTGTTGCCCTGAGATGGACTGGCGACCCTTGTCCAGGGTATACCCCTGCTTCTCGCCCTATATGCGCTGGGTTCGGCACCAGCAGATTCCCGTGACCCCGAATTAGGGTAAGAAAATTAATGAATGACTGAATGGTTATATACCGTTCTAAAAATTATCTGTTGAAATTATAATAAAGTAAGGCTTGACTAGACAATACTATTCATAACCAATACCGAATTCAATTGGCTAAGACTAATTACACATTAGAAAACACAAACAAATGCAAAAGCGTACTGCAGAAAATGGAAAGGTTAAATATTTGCAATATAGAAACCAAATATGCAAGTAGCACTTAGGAAACACAGCAAACCAATGATAGGTATAACTGTGGTTTAAAAACACATCAGTTTATGTTTATAAATATAT